>PVJC01010718.1:0-43148 GCA_004026665.1 Murina feae | reverse complement strand
TCAGTAGGAAAAGTGTTACATAAAGGAGAAAAATTGTGTGAGAAGAAGAAGCCAATAAGGAAGTCAAATACAATTTTGTGTGAAGGAGATAACATTAAAAAAGAAAGTTAATAGGGGTGACCAGGCCCGTAGGGGAGGGCAGTTAGGGGGATCAGGCAGGCAGGCAGGCAGAGTGGTTAGGGCAGGCAGGCAGGTTAGCAGTTAAGAACCAGAGATCCTGGACTGTGCGAGTCCCCAAGAACTCCATATTAAAGAGGGTGCAGGTTGGGCTGAAGGACCATCCCCCCGTACCCCCCACGCCCGTGCACGAATTTCGTGCACCGGGCCCCTAGTCTATATATATAAAAGCCTAAGCAACCATTACGACCGGATGACCAAATGATCAGCCAGTAGCTATGACATGCACTGATCACCAGAGGGCAGACACTCAACACAGGAGCTTCCCCCTGGTGGTCAGTGCGCTCCCACTGCCAACCTCCTATGGCTGGCCAACCTCCTATGGTCCCTCCCCCTGGCCAGAGGGCTCCAATCAGCCTCGATCAGGACTGGGTGAGATGGCCCCAATTGGCCCCGATTAGCCCTGATTGCCCCCTATCATCTCTGATCACTGGCCAGCCTGTGCATGAATTCATGCACTGGGTCTCTAGTATAAAATAATATTGAATGCCAATTGTAATCCTAACTAATAAAAGCGTAATATTAAAATTAACCGTTTTTTCGGGACGCCTAAGCCATGCCCACCAGCCAATCAGAGCGACTGTATGCAAATTAACCCAGCCAACATGGAGGCTGGTACTCAGGGACCTGAGTAAAGAGGCAGCATCCGTTGCAGCAGGAGTGAAACTGTTTGCGGCCACCTGGGCTTCTCTTCACTCCAGGGAACAACATATTTGCAACAAATGTTTGAATCCTAAGAGCTGAAACAAACAGCAGGCCGGGCCTGACTTCTAATTAAACATTGTTTCATTATAGAAGCCAGAGCTGAAGCAGAGAGGAGGTTTCATTACTAGGCCTGGGCTTAAAGGAACAGTGTATCAATTATAGAAGATAAACCCTAGCAACCTGCGTCCAGCCAGCCTTGCTGGGACATTGGGTCAATGGGAGCTGTGGGCAAGCTGAAATTCTGAAAACAGCCATCAGCCCCTCACCCACGCTGGCCACAACCCAATGGGCTGAGGGACGCCACTGGGGGGCTTGGCCAGCCTGCAAACAGCTATCAGCCCCTCACCCATGCTGGCCACACACCAATGGGGTGAGGGACGTTACTGGGGGGCTTGGCCAGCCTGCAAACAGCCATCAGCCCCTCACCCATGCTGGCCATACCCCAATGGGGTGAGGATCCACACTGCGGCGCTTGGTTAGCCTGCAAACAGCCATCAGCCCCTCACCCAGGCTGACCAGGCACACCAGCAATTGGACATACCCAGAGGGGTCCCAGACTGCGAGAGGGCACAGGTCGGGCTGATGAACCTCCTGAGTGCACAAATTTTTGTGTACTGGGCCCCTAGTTTAAATATAAAGCAAAAAACCCACTGTTTTGTTTCCGTAGGGGACAAATAAACCATTATCACATCTTAGTGTTTCTAGTTCCTCTGAAACTGAAATGACCGGAAATTAGAATCCTATGGTTGAATCTATTCTCCGAGACCACGTTTCTGCTTTTCTGTTTCCTGAGCATCATTTGCTTCTGGATTTCATATTTACCATGCTACGTCCACAGTACGTTTATTTAAAAAACCATTTTCCTCAAGTTAGGCTCAGTGATGCTGGCTGGTGTCCTGGACTTATTACTGGTGATGACCAGGCTGATCCTCTTCCAGACGACCTGTGCTGGGTGGCTGATGTGGTCCCTCTCAGTCCTCCTCTGCCTGAGCTGTCTTTCTGAACATTATGGCTTTACTTGAGATAGGAAAAACTCATTTCTAACATAGGATGTACAGGGTGTATACAGTGCCTTTAGATCTTCACCTTTTATGTAGTTTCCTCTGATGTTAGTCATTAGCAAACACAACACAAGCAGAAGCTTGAAAATCATTTGCATAGTGGGGCATTATATGCTTGGACTGTTCAATCTTGGAGTCCTGAGGCACTAAGGAAAGAAATCCGGCTCCCCTATTGAAAAGACCCCGTTGAGGAAGAGAGACACCAGAATTGCAGCCCCAGCAGTGCCAGCAATCCTAAGTACCACATGTGAGAGAAGTCAGCTGGAAAAATCCAGTCCCAACAGAAGAAAAGCCAGCTGAAGCCTATCTAGACCGAAGAATTTTGAGGAACAATGAATCATCGTCGTCTTAAACCACTGAGTCTTGCAATGGTTTGTTATACACAATAGATAGCTAAACAGTCTGCTGTTTACCAAATATGGAGATGCCAGTCTTTTGTCTTTGCTTTGCTCTGGTTCCATTCCAGAAGTCAGGATGAGTGTTCAGTCATTATAGATGCCTCTGCTTCACCTCCCATGAAAGAAGAAGGTAGCAGGCTAAGAACCTTCACCCTGCAGTGAGGCTGGAAATATCTGGGTCCATTCTCTGTCCACTGGTGGTGATGTCTGTATGATACTTTGTAAGCTGTGGAATATTGGTTATTTCTTATGGTGGCTGAGAGGATTCAATGATGCACATACATAAAGCATTGGGAAGAGAGCTGACTATCTGTAACTATACTTCTTTCTTCTAAGGTTTTCATTTCCTCTGTGGCTCCAGAACACAGACAACTGACCAGGGGTTTGCGGGTGGGATGATGCTTCATTTCTATTGAACTGACTGAGGATTTCAGATGTCTTTGTCTTTAATTTGAAGGATTTCGAGGGAAGAATTTGTCAAGGATTTTTTTTCCACCTTATCTTCCTCCGTGCTTCTGAAACCACATTCCCACCATGTTCTCTTGGATTCAGTCTTTCTCTGGGCTTCTGCTCCTGGCTCTGGAATCAAGGTGAATCCCTGATCCCCATGCCTGAACTTAGTCTTTCATTATCCAACAAATCTTAACCATGTGGATTTGGCTGTTTTCCCAGCTTTGCTATGTTTAGCTGGGGCTGCGACGCACATCTGAAAATATGATTTCTGACAGATTCACACATTAGGCCTGAAATATGTTGTGGAAAGATAATTGGCAAATGCCCATGTGATAGCTCTCTCTTTTTGGGGGGTTAGACATTGAGAATATTTGAGAGAAAATGAGATGCACAATCTGATGGTGAAACTTCTTGCCAAAGGTTATGCTAGATGACTATACACACTCAAATGATATTTAACTAAAAGTTAGAATTTCTAGTCCATGGTTTTTAGAACATCAGAAAGCTTTTTAATAAACCTTTCATTGTACAGATATATTTTCAAGGGTTATTAACTAAGAATATAATTAGAAAAAAACTTGATTTTTTTTTGCTTTTTAATTGAATTTATTGGGGTGAATTGGTTAATAAAATTATATAAATTTCAGGTGTACAATTCTACAATATACCATCTGTATATTGTTTTCTGTGTTCACCACCCCAAGTCAAGTCTCTTTTCATCATTTATCCCCCCGCAATCTTCTATCTCTCCCTGCCGACCCCCTTTTCCTCTGGTAACCACCATACTATTGTTTGTGTCTATGATTTATTGTTTTTTGTTTGTTTTTTGCTTAATCTGTTCAACTTTTTCACCCAGTCTAGCAACCCCCTTCTACTCTGACAGCTATCAGTCTGTTCTCTGTCTCTCAGTCTGTTTCCGTTTTGTTTGTTAGTTTATTTTTCTAATTAGATTCAACATATGAGTGAAATCGTATGGTACTTGTCATTCTCTGACTGGCTTATTTCACTTAGCATAATGTTCTCCAGCTCCATCCATGGTGTCACAAAGAATAAGATTCTCTACAACTGTACCGGTTTTTTTTTATCCACTCATCTACTGATGGACATTTGGGCTTCTTCTAAATCTTGGCTATTGTCAAGAATGCTGCAATGAACATATGGGTGCACATATTCTTTCGAATTAGTATTTCAGATTTCTTTGGCTATATCTCCAGAAGTGGAATTACTAGCTCACAAGGCAGTTACATTTTAAATTTTTTGAGATACCTGTATACTACTTTCCATAGTGACTGATTCAATCTGGATTCTCATCAACAGTGCACGAGGGTTCCCTTTTCTCCACATCTTCACCAACACTTGTTGCTTGTTGATTTATTGATGATAGCTATTCTCATTGTGGTTTTAATTTGCATTTCTCTGATGATTAGTGACATTGAGCATATAAATTAATAAAAGTGCAATATTGAAATCGACTGTTTCTTTGGGACGCCTAAGACATGCCCACCAGCCAATCAGAGCGACTACATACAAATTAACCCAGCCAAGATGGATGCCAGCAGTCACAGAGCTGCTAGAGTAAACAGGCAGCTTCCATTGTAACAGGAGTAATACTGTTTGCTGGCTGGGCTTCTCCTGGCTCCAGGCAACAACATATTTGCAACATTGTCTCAATTATAGAAGCCTCGGAGCGAGAGAGGAAACTGCCTGCCTAGAGTCTACTAAGGCAACATTCTTTCAATTTTAGAAGCCAGGAGCTGAAGCAGACAAGAGGCTTTGTTACCTGCCTAGGCCTCGGCTTAAAGGAACGGTGTATTAATTATAGAACATAAACAAACCTCAGAAACCTGCTTCCAGCCAGCCTTGCTGGGACATTTGGTCAATGGGAGCTCTGGGCAGCCTGAAAGCCTGAAAACAGCCCTCAGTTCATCAGCCATGCTGGCCACACCCCAATAGGGTGAGGGACTCCACTGGGGAGCTTGGCCAGCCTGCAAACAGCCATCAACCCCTCACCCAGGCTGGCCATATACCCCAGTAGGGACCTAAAACTAAAGGGACTGTGGGCAGCCTGAAAGCCTGAAAATGACCCTCAAGCCCACACCCAGGCTGGCCACACCTCAATGAGGTGAGGGATCCCACTGGGGGCTTGGCCAGCCTGCAAACAGCCATCAGCCCCTCACCCAGGCTGGCCAGGTACCCCAGTAGGGACCCAAAATCTGAAGGGGCTGAGGGCAGCCTGAAAATGGCCCTCAGCCCATCACCAGACTAGCCATACCCCAATGGGGTGAGGGTCCACATTGGGGGGCTTGGCCAGCCTGCAAACAGCCATCAGCTCCTCACCCAGGCTGACCAGGTATGCCAGCAGGTGGACATCCCCAGAGGGGTCCCAGACTTCGAGAGGGCACAGGCCAGGCTGAGGGACCTCCTGAGTGCACAAATTTTTGTGCACCGGGCCCCTAGTCTTTTCATATGTCTATTAGCCATCTACATAAACTTTCTGAAAAAGTGTCTATTTAGGTCCTTTGCCCACTTTTTAATTGGATTGTTTATTTTCTTGGTGTTGAATTGTATAAATTCTTTCTAAATTTTGGATATTAACTTCTTATTAGATGTATAATTGGCGAATGTATTCTCTCATTCAGTGGGTTGTCTTTTCATTTTGTTGATGGTTTTATTTGCTGTGCAAAACTTTTTAGTTTGATGCAGTCCCATTTGTTTATTTTTTCTTTTGTTTCCCTTGCTAGAGGTGATATGTCAGAAAAAATATTTCTATGAGAAATATCTGAGATTTTTACTGCTTATGTTTTCTTCTAGGATTTTTATGGTTTTTAGTTTAACACTTAAGTCTTTAATCCATTTTGAGTTTATTCTTGTGTATGGTATAAAAAGGTGGTCTACTTTTAATTTTTTTGCATGTATCTAATTTTCCCAACACCATTTATTGAATAAACCATCTTTACCCTATTGTATGTTTTTGCCTCTTTTGTCAGACATTAATTGAGTATAAAGGTGTGGGTTTATTTCTGGGCTCTCTATTCTGTTCCATTGATCTATATATCTGTTTTCATGCCAATACCATGTTGTTTCTATTACTATGGTCTTGTAGTATAGATTGACAACAGACAGCATGATTCCTCCAACTTTGCTCTTCTTACTCAAGATTGCTGTGGCTATTTGGGGTCTTTTGTAGTTTCATATAAATTTTTGAAATATTTTTTCTAGTTCTGTGAAATATACCATTGGTATCTTTATATAAATTACATTGAATTTATAAATTGCTTTGGATAGTATGGACATTTTAATAATGTTAATTCTTCTTCATGAACATAGTATGTGCTTCTACTATTTGGGTCTTCTTCAATTTCATTCTTCATTGTCTTATAATTTTTTGAGTACAGGTCTTTTACATCCTTGGTTAGCAATTATAAGTATTAGTTTAAAATGTCAATATTCCCTTGACAATTACTCCTTTTTTCTATTTCAACTATCACTTAAATTTCTGTTGTCACTTTCTTTATGGTGTTCTTTTAGACAATCTTGATTTTAAAGTACTCAATTCTATTAATCTTCCATTTATGTTTAGTGTCTTTTTGGGTCTCATTCAAATTTTATTAATTATTATAGTCTTATCATAAATATTGATAGCTAGTAGAACAAATCTCCTATATTCTTCTTCTCAGCTATTCTTGGACCTCGATTCTTTAATGTCAATTTTAGAATCAATTTGACAAGTTTCTCAATAAACTATGTTGATATTTGATATTGCATTGCTCTATAGATTGATTTGGGCAGAAGTTACATCTTCAGAATGAATTTTCTATCCATAAACATTGTATATATCTAATTTATTAAGCCTTATTCAGTGTTTTTAAATGTATTAAATCTATTTTAATATTGTTATGTTGGGTGTTTAGCTGTTGGGTGTGCATTTTGTGGTTATGCTTCATAACTTAAATATATGCACTATGTAGCAAACATAATCTATATTTATTTATTTATTTTTACTTTTAATTTTTTTATCTTTATTGTTCAGATTATTACAGTTGTTCCTCTTTTTTCTCCCCATAGCTCTCTCCTTCCAGTTTCCACCCCACCCTCTGTCCTTACCCTCTCCCACTGTCCTCATCCATAGGTGTATGATTTTTGTCCAGTCTCTTCCTGCACTCCCAACACCCTTTTCCCCCTGAGAATTGTCAGTCCACTCTCTTTCAACACCCCTGATTCTATTCTATTCACCAGTTTATTCTGTTCATCAGATTTTTTATTCACTTGATTTTTGGATTCATTTGTTGATAGATATGTATTTATTGTTCATAATTTTTATCTTCACTTTTTCTTCTTCTTCCTCTTCTCAAAGGATACCTTTCAGCATTTAGTATAATACTGATTTGGTGGTTATGAACTCCTTTAGCTTTTTCTTGTCTGTGAAGCTCTTTATCTAACCTTCAATTCTGAATGATAGCTTTTCTGGGTAAAGTAATCTTGGTTGTAGGTTCTTGCTATTCATCACTTTGAATATTTCTTGCCACTTCCTTCTGGCCTGCAAAGTTTCTGTTGAGAAACCAGCTGACAATCATGTGGGTGCTCTCGTGTAGGTAACTGACTGCTTTTCTCTTGCTGCTTTTAAGATTCTTTCTTTGTCTTTTGCCCTTGGCATTTTAATTATGATGTGACTTGGTGTGGTCTTCTCTGGATTCCTTTTGTTTGGGGTTCTCTGCGTTTCCTGGACTTGTAAGTCTATTTCTTTCACCAAATAGGGGGAGTTTTTTGTCATTACTTCTTCAAATAGGTTTTCCATATTTTGCTCTGTCTCTTCTTCTGGCACTCCTATAATTCTGATGTTGGTACACTTGAAATTGTCCCAGAGGCTCCTTACACTATCTTCATATTTTCGGTTATTTTTCCTTTTTGCTTTTTTTGGTTGGGTGTTTTTTGCTTCTTCTTCTTTCAAATCTTTGACTTGATTCTTGTGACCCTCTAGTCTGCTGTTGGATCTCTGTACATTATTCTTTATTTCAGCCAGTATATGCTTAATTTCTAGCTGGTTCTTTTTCATATACTTGAGGGTCTCACTAAATTTATTGGCGGTCTCTAGAAAATTCTTGAAAAACCTTATAACTGTGGTTTTGAACTCTATATCCAGTCATTTGCTTTCCTCCATTCTGTCGTTTGTGACCTGTTTCTTTGTCTCCACATTTTGGCTGCTTCCCTGCATTCATAGAGTGGCTTTCTGTGCTAGGTGTTCTATAGGGCCAAGTGGCTCAGCCTCCCCAATTACCTGAGGTGGACACTCTTGATGTGCCCCTTTGTAGGCTTTGTGTATAGTCTTGTTATAGCTAGCCTTGATTGTTGTTGGTATCATTGGGAGAAATTGACCTCTAGGCCACTTGGCTATGAGAATCAGCTGTGTCTATGGTGGGAGAACTTCTGTGCTGGAGACACCCTTATGGGGCTAGACTTGCTTCAGTGGGACTTTGGTGCTCACTGAGTCTGCCCCCTGAGTGTGTCACTTATGTATCTGAGGAGTTGTATTCTGGATGGTCCCACTCTGACCATTGGGTGCACTGGCTCTTGGATCTCTAAGGAGGTGCTAATTTAGCCTTTGCCTGAGGCTACCCAGCCTTTTATATGCAAAAACCTTTGCGTACAGCTTGGGTTGGGCGGAGTCTCAGGGAATCAGCAGGGTGGAGCAAACAGCTATGGCTGATTCTCAGCTCAGCCCTAAGAGGCACCGGGTTTCAGTGTCCCACGGTAATTGCTGCAAGAAATGCTGAAAGAAAGCTGCTCTGGAGTTACTCCCGGTGCCAGACAGTCAAGCTTCTCCCCGTATGAGTCTGGATCCCCAGAAACTAGCCCAGAACTGGAGTTCAGAGCCATTGGAAGCTTATGACTCCCTCCAGATTGAAAAACAGAACTGAGTCCTCAGTTGCCAGCCCTTTCTGAGAGCCCTTTCCGTGCGTGTCTCTGTACCTTTGCACTTTACTTCCACACCTCCTCAGAGTTTTAGTGTGTTTTTCTCTTTCTAGTTGTAGAATTTTCACTCAGCCAGCCTTCCTTGTGGTTCTGGGTGCTGTCTGTTTTTTCTTTTTGCTGTGGTTTTGAAATGGTTGTGTGAGGCAGCAACTTCTGGTTTTTACCTATGCTGCCATTTTGGTTTTTCTCAAACATAATCTATTCTAAATGTGAAAATATGTCTTATTTGGAACCAAACTATTAAAAATGATGATAAAGTTATTGATATGGAAAGACCCATAGCATATTAATAAGTGAGAAATGCCTTTTCATAATATAATGTGTTAGGTAAATATCATTTATTTAAATATATGTAAAATTGTAAGTATGAAATTGAGAGTTATTTGGACTGTTAACAATGCAGAGTAGAATAGTAGAGTCATATGGAGAAGCACTTCCAGAATGGTGGAGTAAGGACCTTTGAAAATATGCTCCTCAGAAAAGCAATGATAACACTGACAAAATGGTCAAAATTAAATTTTCAGAACTTTATAAGTTAAAGGATTGCAACATTTGAAGAGCATTGTTCAAGAAAATCAGCTGGATCCTGGTAAGAACATTGAGCTTTATAGTGTTTTACTTTGCTCTCTTTTACCTCCCTCTTCCTAGATCTGCAATAGCTTTGAAAATGAACACTTTCACAATCATAGCAACTATAATATCTAGCAAACTTGTAGCTACTGGTGCGGGTGATATGGGCTTGGAACTTTCTAACAGCTTCATTCCCCAGAATTTGATATTCTTTAACCTGTCTTGCAGCTCACTAAAAAGCTCCATTTCCAGGGCTTGTCTTTTGACCTGACTCAAAACTCACTGTATGTGAATAGCCATATCCCTGAAACATTTGTCAAAAACAATCAGTAGCAATTGTTTAACACTGACCAAGGTAATATTACCTACCAGTTGGGCTAAGGGAGGCATGTCACAACAATAAAAAGGGAAAAAAGTTGGGAATAAGATAATGTATACATGGGACTTTGAAAATCTCCAACATATTCCTGGGAATCTAGAAGGCCACACATGGATATGTTCATGCCTAGAAAGAGACCTGAGAAAGCCCTAATTTTTCATTGACATTGAGTTTGTGCAAGCAGGAAGTAAAGGCTAAGGAAGAGCTGTGAACTGCCTTCCATAGCATTTAAGTCATCTCCCAATACATTCACAGAGCCCCTCAGCAAAGATGGGGACACTTACTGATTTAAGGTGTTAAGGGAGTATCTCTGTCCAATCATTACCTGGCCATTAAGTTAGTCAAGCAGAGACTTCAGTGGCCATACACAATTCATAGACTTCATAGTATTATTTCAGAAAAGTCATTAAACAAACAACAACAAACCCTGGGCAGGGGGGATCAGATTTTTTATATAATTAAATAATATGTATCTTATTTAAAGTATTTAGTATTGATTGAAAATTTAAAGACATACAAAGAAACAAGAAAGTATAGCTCATGCACAGAAAAATATGCTATTAATAGACACCAACCCTGGGAAAATCTGACATTGGATTATTACACAAAAATTTTAAATCAGTTATTTTAAATATGTTCAAAGAGCTAAAGGAAACTATGTTTAAAAAAATAAAGGTAAGTATGAGAACAATGTTTTGCCAAATAATGACTATCAATAAAAGATAGAAATTATCAGGGACCAAATAGAAATCCTGGAGTTAAAAAGTACAAAAGCTACTCTTCCCATAAGCAGCCGGAGGTGACCTCTGAAAATGGTTTACTATTCACTTGATCTAGAAAATGCCACAACATCATGCAAATCAAGAGTTTCAAATCTTTTTGTTCATGTTAAGAACACTTGTGAAACTGCCCCAGTCATCAAGAGTAAGCATATCTGAAGAGCCACCAAGTACCTGAAGAATATCACTTTATAGAAGTAATGTGTGCCACTCCATCATTACAGTGGTGGAGTTGGTTGTTGTGTCAAGCCAAGCAGTGGTGACGGATGCAGGATGAGTGGTCCAAAAAAAAAAAAAAATGCTGAATTTTTGCCACATATGCTTAAATATGAAGACGATGCTGAACTTAAGGGTTAGATGTAGACTCTCTGGTTATTGAGCACACTCAGATAAACAAAGTTCCCAAGAAACAGAGCAGAACTTACAAAGCTCATAACCCATGCATAACCCTGCCACATTGAGGTGATCCTTACTGAAAGAGAGCAGATTGTTCCTAAACCAGAAGAGGATGTTGCACAGAAGAAAAACCACATCTTTCAGAAGAAACAAAATCTTATGACATGAGAGCAAATTCAGCATAAAAAAATGCTAATAAAAAAAGCAAAAGGAAAGAAAGAAGGAAAAGTACAATTGAAGTGTTAGTGTCACTAGAGGAGCTTGAGAACATATTTGAACAGGAAAAAGAATGTATCAGAGAATTTTAAGATAGATTGGTTAGCAGTATGTAATTTAAGGAATAAAAAGTAATAAAGAATGAAAAAAATGAACATTTTCAGAGGTCTGTGTGACACCACTGAATATACCCACATAATGGGAACCCCAAAAAGAGAGGAGAAAGAGAAAAAGGAGCAGAAAGAATATTTGAATGATCACTGATTTTCAATCACTCTCAAATTTGAAGAAAATATTAATTTGCATTTCTGAGAAACTCAACACATACCAGATAGGAAAATCCAAAGAGATCCACATCTAGATGCATCAGAGTGAAACTGTTGAAAGTCAAAAACAAAGATTCAAAGCAATAGAGAAAAGGGGACTCATCATGCACCAGGAATTCTCAATAAGATTAACAGCAGACTTTTCTCATTAGAAACCATGGACACTGGAAAACAGTGAAATGGCATATTCAAAGTGCTGAAAGAAAAAGACTGCAAATTAGGATTTCAATATCCAGAAAAGCTAAGATTTAAAAATGAGAAAATGAAGACCATTCCAGATTTTCTTAAAAAATAAGAGAATTTGTTGCTAGCAGACTTTGTCTACAAGAAATACTAGAGGGAATACATCAGGATGAAAGGACAATAGAGTGTAATGTGAACTGACAAGAGGATGTAAAGAATACTAGTAAAAGTGTGTATATATTACAGAAGAAGGTGTTGGGAGAAGAATCTACTTCAGGGAGCCTGATGTGCAGCTTCAGCATCCCTGTGGCCTTTTTCACTTGTTGCACTCTCACTGGCTGGTTGGCCAGGGAGAAAGAGGGTATGAGACAACAATGAGGAAATGTGAGTGAGTGACCTTCTGAAGGTCACATTTACCCAGTTCTGGGATTTACTCTCGATCCTGCCCCAATATCCTTCAAAAGCTACATATTTAGTGTTTCTCCATTTTAAAGTTTTTAATGTCTCATTCTGTGCCTTCTGGATGGTCTTCCAGTGCCTTAAATGAAGAAGAAATGGGGAAGAGATTAGAAAAAGGTAGAGATATGAAGGTGGGAAAAGAGGAAGATGTGATGCCTAAATCAGTCTCTTACTAAAGGCTAACTGCTATTTAAGTATTTTTGGGGTCCATTTCTCTGTCAGCTTAAGTCATGTAGAGGAGTCCCTTTAGTTTTTCTCCTCATAGTTCGTCCTCAGCTGTCTCTAATTTTGAAGAGCAAACTCTTTTTCTCTAGATGTGAAAGTGGATTTGCTTCTGTGTTGTCTACATAGATAGAACTGATTCTCAATATCTAAAATCTATTCAGTCAGAGAGAAACCACTTCTTTTCCAAGCACCCTCTCCCGCTTAATAGAAGGAACCAACCATGAAACTTCCCTGTTTTCCAAGGGGTACACATGACCCATCAGAGGTACCCACAGACCTCAGAACCTCGGAGACCCGGAGGGAAACAGCCTTCTCACTTTCACTCCACAAGGATCTTCCAGGAGGGAAGAATTCACATCCTGCTAAATGGAACAGGCTAAAACTGCAATGGAAATAAATGGTATTTTCCTGCTTCTAGAAGCATATTACAAAAATAGAAGCTGCAAGTTAAAGGGAAAAACAAAGAAGAATTCTCATCTGTAGTGTGATGAATTGAAATTTCCCTGAAGAATTTTGGTTTCAGGAAAACAATTTTTGCACCTCCTCACAGCATCCTGAGAGTGGGATGTTCAAATCCCTAATAAATAGTATTGTTAATTCAGGACAGCTGAGTAAAAAATATGACTGTCACTCAAGATTTCCTCTTCCTTGCCATCTTTTGATTAAGAGGCATTTTCATCTCAGCATACCTAAACTCCTTTCTAGCTATCCCACAATTGCCTTGGCTTCTAGGCTAGATATCGCTTAAGTGGATTAGTATGCCATTTAAAATATTTTGCACAGTCTACTGTAAATTATTTAAAAATACCAGCAATCAAACCAACAAACTCATGACCCCTGCTATTGCTACTAAAAAACACAGTTGTCAAAGGAAGCACATAGGTTTCCAGATATATCATTTTCACGATGTGTTTCTCTGCTGTAGCTGGGGCAGGTTGGGTAATAGGTTGGCTGAGAAGCAGGGACACGCTTTTCATACCAGGGGACTGTGTGCAGCTGGAATGAACACACATTGGATGAGATGTCACACTTTCAGAAACATTGGAGAGTCATTTAACTCCGGCCATATCTTTGCTTGCGTGCACTGCCTTTCCCTGATCTGTATGTCTATGCTGAGAGTGAATTTATAAAACACCAGAGTGGGCTTGACAGGCTGACAGCCAGTGGGAATTAGAAAGAGAAGAGGTGAGATTGTCTGTGATATTGGGGCCTGGTGGAAATGGGGCCTGATGGACAGGGGCCTTGTATTGCTATTGCATTAAGTTAATGTGTTGAGACAATGCTGTACTCAGGACTTAGATTGCTCAGTGTTGCCTGCATGCAGAGAGGGTCCTGCAGCTGGGCCTCTGCAAAATGTAGAATGCGAGATGCTAAAGGGCTAAACATCCCTTGATACATGTGGCCTTCTAGAGATATTGTTTCTAGCTTTGCTGCCCAGCCTGGAGAGTTACACATAGTAGGGATTTCAGGCCAGAAAAAGCAGGTGCTGTATTCATGCAGAGAGAGCTAATTGACCAGGTCCCCAATTTTGTCCTTCTTGTGGCAACCCTGCTCTCTATACAGTAGCCCTTTATCACTTGCATGACTTCTGACCTGGATCCTGTCTCAGGTTTTTCTTAGTTCATGCTACCTGCCCTATGTGCCACACACTGTACTCGGTACTGGGAATACATATAGAGGTGCCTGTGGTCTCTGTTCGTGAGGATCTATAGTGTGGGGGAAACTGCAATACTATGAGCTGCCAAAGACCTGGACAGAGTTCTGGGAGAGTATCAGGCATCTTTTTCTCTAGTAAGCACTATTGATTTTAAATTAAGGGAGGTGGTTTCTTTATCTGCAAATAGCCAGTTAGTTTTAGAGTCCTTTGGTAGGAGGAGTGGTGTTTCTGGTCATTCACAGGCAGGGGTAAGTAAGAACAGTCATTTTCAATTTATACACAAGAGGCAAGGCATCCAAGTCCATACAGCAAATATATCATTGATTACATTTTAAACCCTTCTCACCAGATAGCCAGTTACATAAGCACTAGAGGCCCAGTGCACGAAATTCATGCATGGGTTGGGGGTCCCTCAGCCCGGCCTGCAACGATACCAGTGTCCCTCACTCCAGCCTCTGGCCAGAGGCCCCTCCCTTCCCTCTACAAGGCCGGGATGCAGATATTGGGAGTGACGCAAGCCCAGTGTCCCGCACCCAGGCCTCTGGCCAGAGGCCTCTCCTCTCCTTCTGTGTGGCTGAGGAGCGGACTCTGGGCTAGCATTGCCGTGGCAACGCTGCCAGTGTCCCACCTCGGTTGTTATGGGTGCTGCCATCTTTGTTGCAGAGTGATGGTTAATTTGCATATAACTCTTTTATTAGATAGTATATATCGCTCATCAGAAGCAAACACATCTCCAGAACTTAACAGAGGAACTCTAACTTAAAATTTATATTGAACCTCTGTATGTGTATCAATGACATAACTCAGACAACTCTTTCCTTGTATGCATGGTTCCCTTTAATGTAACACACTCAGTGCAAATTTCCAGGCCTGGCACCAGAAGCAAACTGAGGAGGGAGAGAGAAAGTCTGGGAAGCACTGTGGGTACAGAGCTTTAACTTCTCTCAAAGGCAGGAACCGAAACTTTGAAGTGTCTGCAGGAAACCAGAACTTCAGTTTTTGGAATAGGTGGACTCCTTTTCTAGCCTTTCTAATGGGATTTGATGACTCCTTAAATGCATTTTTAATTAGCCATCCAGATATCCAGAAGACATATGGTGCTAATGTTTCCGTGGCCTTTTATGAACAGAAGCAGCTGGTAAGCAGAACAAAAGTATTTTTTTAGAGGAACAAGTAAGCCTCAGGGGATAGAAATTGTTATCAGTCAGTCCTGAGGTCTTCAGACTTCATTCATACCTTCGATGAGCTGGAGTGGGTGGAGAGCATATCCAGGGCTGGCTCTGCTGTAAGGAGCCTGGCTATGAATGTGTTACTTGTGATAGTCTCCTCATTGGGCCTATGGGCTCCTTTTGTGACAATATATGTGATTATCTAATATTTCTAGATGCATATTTCAATATGTAAGTTAATACACCTAGAAACTATGTTTCTAGAGGCAAGACGTGATGCGAGAGGCTCCAGGGAAGGCGAGGAGAGGCTGGTTGCCATTGGCCAATGTGGGTGGGGTGGAGGTGGTAGAGTGTGGTAGGTGTGGTAGCGGTTGACCAGACTGCCCTTGTGTCTCCCTCTTAGTTCTCAGAAGCAGCTCAATCTCATTTTGTAAATTAAAACCAGGGTGACTAAACTTGGAACAAATCCAACAACCAAGTGGAATGATTCACAGTCTAATTGAGAGGTAATTTTTTTTAACCAACTACAAATTATATTAGGCTTCATTCTGTGCCTTATTCTGTTTTCCATATTAAGCAAATTCCCAAAGACTTCTGAAACTGTCTTTATTTCATTTAACACCCCTTTTATGATAAACAGATTGCTTTTTGAATGCTGGGTGTGTACCAGATGCTGTCTAATTTAAGTCTTATAAAGAACATATTGCCCTGCCTGGTTGGTGTGGCTCAATGGTTGAGCATCAACATATGAACCAAGAGGTCACAGTTTGATTCCTAGTTAGGGCACATACCTAGGTTGTGGACTTGATCTCCAGTGTGGGGCCTGTTAGAGGCAGCCGATCAATGATTCTCTTTCATCATTGATGTTTTTATCTCTCCCTTCCTCTCTGAAATCAATCAATCTAATCTAATAAAAGCGTAATATTGAAATTGACCATTTTTTCGGGATGCCTAAGCCACACCCACCAGCCAATCAGAGTGATTGCATGCAAATTAACCCAGGCAAGATGGAGGCCGGCAGTCACGGAGCTGCTAGAGTAAACAGGCAGCTTCCATTGCAACAGGAGTAAAACTGTTTGCTGGCTGGGCTTCTCCCGGCTCCAGGCAACAACATATTTGCAACATTGTCTCAATTATAGAAGTCTTAGAGCGATGGAGGAAACTGCCTGCATAGAGTCTACTAAGGCAACATTCTTTCAATTTTAGAAGCCACAAGCTGAAGCAGATAGGAAGCTTTGTTACCTGCCTAGGCCTTGGCTTAAAGGAACAGTGTATCAATTATAGAAGATAAACAAACCCTAGAAACCTCCTTCCAGCCAGCCTTGCTGGGACATTGGGTCAGTGGAAGCTGTGGGCAGCCTGAAAGCCTGAAAACGGCCCTCAGTCCATCAACCATGCTGGCCACACCCCAATGGGGTGAGGGTTCCCACTGGGGGGTTTGGCCAGCCTGCAAACAGCCATCAGCCCCTCAGCCAGACTGGTCAGGTACCCCAGTAGGGGCCCAAACCTGAAGGGACTGTGGGCAGCCTGAAAGCCTGAAAATGGCCCTCAAGCCCACACCCAGGCTGGCCACACCCCAATGGGGTGAGGGACTTCACTGAGGGGCTTGGCCAGCCTGCAAACAGCCATCAGCCCCTCAGCCAGGCTGGCCAGGTACCCCAATAGGGACCCAAAACCTAAAGGGGCTGTAGGCAGCCTGAAAACGGCCCTCAGCTCATCACCCAGGCTAGCCACACCCCAATGGGGTGAGGGTCCATACAGGGGGGCTTGGCCAGCCTGTAAACAGCCATCAGCCCCTCACCCAGGCTGACCAGGCATGCCAGCAGATGGACATCCCCAGAGGGGTCCCAGACTGTGAAAGGGCACAGGTCGGGCTGAAGGACCTCCCGAGTGCACAAATTTTTGTTCACCGGTCCCCTAGTATCTAAACTAATAAAGGCATAATATTAAAATTAACCGTTTCTTTGGGATGGGTAAGCCACGCCCACCAGCCAATCAGAGCGACTGTATGCAAATTAGCTCAGCCAACATGGAGGCCGCCACTCACGGACCTGAGTAAACAGCAGCTTCCATTGCAGCAGGAGTGAAAGTAAAACTGCGGCCCGCTCCGCTCATCCTAGCTCAAGCAAAACACATGTTTGCAACAAAATAACATTCATAGAATCCTCAGGAGCTGAAGGAAAGAGCAGGCTTGGCCTGAGCACTAAGAGTAACATTGTCTCATTATAGAAGTGCGAGGTGAAGCAGAGAGGAGGCTTCGTTACTAGAAGGCCTTGGCTTAAAGGAACAGTGTATCAATTATAGAAGATAAACAAACCCCAGAAACCTGCGTCCAGCCAGCCTTGCTGGGACATTGGGTCAATGGGAGCTGTGGGCAGCCTTAAAGCCTGAAAGCGCCAATCAGCCCATCACCCACGCTGGCCACAACCCAATGGGGTGAGGGACATTATTGGGGGGCTTGGCCAGCCTGGAGACAGCCATCAGCCCATCACCCAGGCTGGTCAGGCACGCCAGCAGGTGGACATCCCCAGAGGGGTCCCAGACTGTGAGAGGGCACAGGCCAGCTGCAGGGCAGAACAGTGCAGGACCCAGGACTGGTGAGTGGGGTTGGTGGCCTGCTTGGCAGCTCTTCAGGCCCTTTGCGAGGCATCGGGGACCAGGAAAGAGGTGGCAGGTGGTCGACGGCCTGCTTGCCGGCTGCCCAAGCCCTTTGAGGGGCATCAGGGAGTGGGAAAGATGCAGTGGGGAGTCAGCAGCATGCTTGATGGGCTTCCCAGGCCCCTTGCAGGACACCGGGGGAGCGGGAAAGAGGCAGTGGGGGTCGGGGGCCTACTTGGCGGCTTCCCAGGCCCTTTGTGGGGCACCAGGGAGCAGGAAAGCAAGGCTGCAGGGGCCGGGGTCCTGCTTGGCGGCTCCCCAAGACACCTTGGCAGCACCGGGGAGTGGGAAAGTAAGGCAGCAGGGGACCAGTGAGTGGGAAAGAGTCAGCGGCCTGCTTGGAGGCTCCCCAGGCCCTTTGGGGGACACTGGGGAGCGGGAAAGCAAGCTCTTGGGGGCTGGGGGCCTGCTTGGCGGCTCCCCAGGCCACTTCCAGGGATCAGGGAGCATGAAAAGGCTGGCTTGACCATGAGGCGGGGTTTTCCCTGCTTTCTGGTGGCTGGAGGAAGAGGGGCAGTAGGCAAGCTTGGGAGGCAGGCCGCACCCAGCCCTGACCACAGCTCAAAAAAGAGAACAACATGCAGGGGAGGAAAAGAGTCTGAGAGATCAACATAGAGGGGGTGCTTACTCCAAGCCTCGACGGTGCCTAGGGGCAGACCCCCAGCAGGTAGACACACACAGGAGGCTGCTCTGAGCCTCAGATGCAGCTGGGGGCAGGTCCCCAGTGGCGACACAGACACACACAAAAGGCACCTGGCAGACTGGGGCCATCATAGGACATCCGCTGAGGGGTTCCAGACTGTAAGAGGGAGCAGGCTGGGCTGAGGGACCTCCCCCCCCCGTGCACGAATTTCGTGCACTGGGCCCTTAGTATGTATATATATGTATGTATCCCTTCTAGAGATAAGTAAACTAAGGCTCAGAGAAGTTAAGGCACCTGCCTTGTCCAGCTAACAAGTGGCAAAGTTGGATTTGAACCCCAACTTTCCGGATTCTAGGTATTCTGTGACTCTTGCCATATTTGGTATTGGAGGAATCCTAATTGCTGAGATCCTTCCATGATCACACTGTGATCTTGGACAAAGACTGCCAAGGCTGTGTATTGTAATGCTGCTAAGGATGAGGATAAACTTTATAAAGAATTGTGAGACTCTCAAACAATTCAGAGACTGGGCATTGATCTGAATTTTGCATCTTTGGCAGCAGGAACTCAGGGCAGCACCGGTTTAGTGCTCCTGGAAGTTTGACCTGATGGAAGAGAGGGCAGAGTACAAATTCTGCTTGGAGTATATTCTCTGACTTGAGTTCTGATGCTATATGGGGGAACCAACTTCCAAAGCTCCAACTCTATATGCTCTGGGAAACATTCTCCAAAGCTGTTTTATTAAAAAGATATTTTTATCGATTTCAGAGAGGAAGGAAGAGGAAGATAGACACATCAGTGATGACAGAGAATCATTGATTGGCTGCCTCCTGCAGGCCCCCTACTGAGGATCAAGCCCATAACCCAGGCATGTGCCCTGACTGGGAATTGAACAGTGACCTCTTGGTTCGTAGGTCGACACTCAACCAGTGAGCCATGCCAGCGGGGCCTCCAAAGCTGGATTTTAAACATGAGGTGAGGAGTCCTGAAGAGGAAGGTGCACCAATTATTCTTCTGAAAGGAAAGAAGGCTTTAACATCCACTGACAAAATGTGTGCCATGAGGCAGCTGAAATATTAAAACTGTCATTGATCTTTTTATAACTTGTCTGAGACAGCGCTGTTGGCCCCTTCCTCTTCCTCGGGCCCTCTGCAGGGCCAGACAAGCACTCAGCTCCATCTCCTCAGCTCCTGATTCTCCCTAGGAGAGGAGATGGTCAGACCTGGTGCCTGAAGGAGAAAAGAGAAAGTGCCTTTCTACTCTCTCAAGCCCTGTCCGTAGAGTGCAGGTTTAGCCCTTATAGCTTCTGCCTCTTCTGCTACGTGAGTTTGAGAGCAAGTCATCTTGCTGACAATGCCTGACATATTTTGTACATTTATATGTGATCACAAGCTTAATTCCTGTAAAGGTCTAGCTTCCTCCAGTGACTAATCCCTCACATTTTTATACTGTTATTTATCTGAATGCTTCCAAACACACTGTCTCATTTAATCATCACATTAATTCTATGTGGTAGGCAATATTATCCTCAAATAAAGAGACTCAGAATCTAAGGCTCATGGTTGTGGAGCTTGTAAGACACAAAACTGGAATGCAAATTCAGGGCTGTCTGATTCCACAGCCTGTGCTTGTTAACCACCACACCATACTGCCTTTTACAGATGTGGAAGCGAGGGCCCAGAAATGGGAGGCAACCTACCAAAGGGAGAACTAGTCAAAGGCCACATGATTTATTTTGTTGTTGTTACAACTCTCTGCTTTTCACTCTTAAAAAAGAAAGTGACATTTTTTATTTATTCTTTTATTAATTCCTTTAAAAAATAAACTTTAATTTTGAGAAAAGTTTTATATATACAGAAAAGTTGCAAAGATGGTACAAAGAGTTTCCATATCCTTTCACCCAACTTTCCCCATTACTAACATCTATAATAATCTATAATAATAAAGTGGTAATATGCTAATTAGACCCAACAGCCTAAGGACCTTCCAGACATCCTTCCAGACGAAGCTGGGGCCGCGAGGGTCCAGCCCTTTGCACGAATTTTGTGCATTGGGACTCTAGTTTTATATGAGTATGGCACATTTGTTATGATTAATGAATAAATATTGATGCATTATTATTGACTAACATCTATATTTATGCAGCTCTCCTTAGTTTTTTACCTATTTTTTTTCTATTCCAGGATCTCATCCAAGGTACCATTCAGTTTTCATGTCTCTATAGGTGCCTCTTGGCTGTGATAGTTTGGAGAGTACTGTCAGGGATCTTGCAGGATGTTTTTCTATTGGGATTTTCTAATGTTTTTTTTTCTTTTTTTTTTTTTCTCATGACGAGTCTGTACTTGGGAGGAAGAGCACAGAAGTAAAGTGCCATTTTCATCTCATCATTCTAAGGAGACATACTATCAAAGTTATTGCAGTTGACTTTGATCACCGGGTGGAGGTAGCTTATGGCAGACGTTTCCTCTATGAAGTTGTCCTTTTATCTTGCCCTGGATACTACACTCTTTGGAAGGGGGTCACTGCACAGCCCCTGTTTAAAGAATGAAAATTTATTCTTTGTTTTCTTGAGGGGACAGCATCTGCAATAATAACTTGGAATTTTTCTGCATGGATTTGATTCTCTTCCCCATTTACTTATTTGTTCAATAATTTACTTATATCAGTATGGCTTTATGGATATTTATTTATATTTGACATTAAAGAATATCTAGTCCACCAGCAATAAGAAAGTAGGTTAGTAGAGCCTGACCTTTCTTTAGTTAAGTGGTAAACATTGCTGGTTATTCTGAAGAGTCAGTGGTGTATCTAAAGGGCATAGTCTTTCTGTGGGCTGTTTATTGACTCATGGAATGTTGGTCCTGGCAAGTATCATAGGCATGTTTTATTTCCTCCTGAGGGAAAGTAGCCACAGTCATTATGGCACCACTGGCCCAGTTTGTTTTTTCATGTGTTCCATCTTTCCCGTTGCCCACATCTGGCCAGGTACTGAGGGAGGCCAGAATCTACTCTGTTACTCATAACTGCATCCATTCCTGGTTGGAACCAAGACAAGCAGCTTGCACCTTATGGCATGCAGTTCCAATCGGGCTGCTCAACTTTGCAGCACAGTGAGGACCAGCAAGCTTCACTCTTTCCTTTTCAGACATAGAGAGAAGGCCCAGGCTTTCTTTAATGCCCTGTAGCTATCGGAAGGATGTGGAACTTGAACTTTTGTTTTCCCTTAAGTACCTACGGTGTTGTGTTTTGGCAAGATGAGCCAAATATATCTGGGCAGCACACTCTAGTGTGATTTTTGTACAGATTTTCAAATTAAAATGGTAATAACTAGGGATTTGCACCAGCCCAGCATGAAAGAAATCCATTAAGTCTTGGCAGCAAGAGTGAAATCATATCCACCTCCCCATGCTGTCCGTATTACTCATCTGCACCGCGCTCTGTGCTGAACGGAGGTCTCCTCAGCCCGTCCTGACATTTGCCAACACAGGAGGAGTAGCATCCTCACCTTCCGCCCTTCCATGGCTTATTTAGGGACACAGAGGTAGATCGTCTCTCACTTGGAAAATCCTCATACACCTCTAGTTCTCATAAGACAGTCTTGGTTTTAAATATCACCATTTGGGTGAGATCGCTCTGCTCTCTGGGACCTCGCAGGCATCAGGGGTTACTCGCCGCATTTGCTTTCTGGTCTGGTGCTGCTCCAAGATGGGAATTGTTTTGTGTCTTTATTTCAGTGACATAGTCTACCTTTCTGGGACACGTCAAGCGTGTCTGGTCTGGGAAGCAGTCCTGCAGAGGCGAGAAGCTGACAAATAATATTCGGTCTCTTGGTGGAAGGCTGTTCTTCAAAGAGTGATGTGGGGCCACCTGGGGCAACCTGCCCAGGGGAAGTGGAAGGTTCTAGCCAACCCTAAAGCCAGGTGGCATAGAATAGGAGGGAAGCACTGACATATAATAAGAGAGATTTGAATTGTAACTGCTCTGTCCCTCATTAAACAAGTGACCTTGGGCTGTTACTTGACCTCTGTGAATCTGCTTTGAAATGCCTACTTTAATTGATTTCTGTATGTATTAACTATGTAAAAAAGGTATAAACAGAGCCTGGAGAATAATAGGGGGTCCATAAATGCTAGGGGTTATCATTCCCATCATCAAAATATTGTTGTTATATTCTCTATGATTATAATTCCAAGATTCTGAAATCCACGTGGTATGTTCCAACTTTTCTCCTTTTGGGCTTGGCTTCAGTAAGAAGTATTACCTTCACAAGGGAAAACCCTCTTACCCACCATCACTACAGCATCACTTTCTATTGTTTTCCATGGTAGGCTAATTGGTTCAGACACATTCTCTTTTTCTTTCTCTCCTGATTTTATTTATGTTTAGCAATGAACATTTATAAGATCATTGGCCCTGGATGTGATATCAGTCAAATAAAGAAATGGATATTGTTATACAGGGATTGAAACTAGGACCATGACCTCACAACTTTGAGCAGAACTA
Source organism: Murina feae (assembly GCA_004026665.1). Classification (NCBI taxonomy): domain Eukaryota; kingdom Metazoa; phylum Chordata; class Mammalia; order Chiroptera; family Vespertilionidae; genus Murina; species Murina feae. The sequence goes on along the minus strand of PVJC01010718.1, from coordinate 20,221 downwards.
ACTGATCATGGCAGGTATTGGCACCTCCTGGAAGAATGTCTCTGAGCCTGCAGAGGATCACTTGTTTTTATCATCATAAGGTGGTTTCTTTTCCTTAGTTTCTCCAGAGCAAAACAAACTCAACTCTTCTTATCTATATATATAAAAGCCTAAGCAACTGAACAACTGAACGACTGGTCATTATGACGCACACTGTCCACCAGAGGCAGACACTCAATGCAGGAGCTGCCCCCTGGTGGTCAGTGTGCTCCCTCAGCCAACCTCCTGTGGCCTTGATCGGCCTTGATAGCCAGCTAGGCCAAGGGACCCCACCCGTGCATGAATTTGTGCACCAGGCCTCCAGTTGATGTATACTCTGGTGTGCAGAGATGAAAGCTGCTTTAAGGTTTTACCTGATACATATAAACATAGACATTCAAGGATCAAGGAAACCTCACTAGTTTTGCTGTCCTAACTACTCTATAATAACTACTTATGGGCAGCTAGGGTACATTTTCAGGTTTTTGCTGGGTTGGACTAAAGATACATAAGCATTCATGGGCCATAAAAATGTTTTTGACTGTCACCTAACAGCATTTCTTAGCAACCTCTCTATATTCCTGGCTAGTCCCTCATGTTATCACACTATACCTTTTCTGTGACCTCTGTGAACATTCACAACTGTGAGTTTATTTGAGCGAAACTGTCAACAATTGCTAGGAAGCAGAATCTCAATGGATTGAGATTATGCTCCAGAGAATGGCTGGTTTTCACTTTGTTTCATACATTAAAATAAAAAAGGAGACATAGTGGGTTACATGAAATCCATTGATGATAGATTAGGAGGGTGCAGAACCTCTGGGATGGGATAAAAATTAAAATGATAGACACATGGACACAAGAAACTGGGGGGTTAGGGAGGAGGGGGGAAGGGGAAGGGGAAAAATGGAGACCTATCTATCACTTGTTGTAATACTTTAAGCAATAAAAAAATGATAGACACATGTTTCTTTTACATAGTTGGGTACAGGGTACAGGACAGTTAACAGTCAACAATTAACACAATAACAGTAACAGTGAGGGAATTTGTGATCTTTGCCCTGGTGCACTGATTGTGCCCTGAGGAGCTTGGTTAAGGTCAAGTTGACCTTTGTCAGGGAAGATACCACCTAAGACGTGACTACCTGGCATACACTGCTTTTAATTTTAAAAGTTTTAATCTGACCTTCCTTTGTGGTTGCTTTATATCTCTGAGTTTGCAATGCTGCCATGCAGGCCTTCTCTGAGCTTGTCAGGTTGGCATGTGGTCCTTTTTCGTCCACACCTCCAAATTTCACAACAGAATAGACACTGTGCCAGATCACTCCTTATCTCATTTACACTCTGCTTTTTGTATCCACCATAATTATGAAGTTGCTCCTTCGAGGGCAACATATTCAGTAGTCTCACAGTGGTCTAATAAATTACCTTTCCTCAATTCTATCCTCCTTCCTGGTGTATCTGACATTCTATCATATTTTTCTCTTTCTGCAACTGCGTCCTTGACTTCTAATATTTTATACTATTCAGATTCCCCTGCTACTTGTCAGAGTATTCATCTATTAGGCTGCTTTTTTCTTCTTCATCCACCTTAGAAATGTAGGTTTTCCCAAAAGTCTAGTTCTTATCTGTTTCATCTTCCCACTCACCTATTTTCTCACTTATGTCATCCATTACCATTGCTTCAAATATTATCTTCTTACCAAAGGCTCTCAAATCTTTATCCAGATCTTAACTCTCTCAATCTCCTATTCTCTCTACTCAGTTGCTTGTTTTTACCTGTGGATCTATTAGTACCTCAAAAGCTTTATATGTAAATTTCTGTCATTTTTCTGAAGGGTTTTCAAGTCATGGTTTCCAGATCGCTATGGTTCATAAAAATGCCTTAGATATTAAGTTGGGATGGGGCTGATGGTTGTGAGAATGAGCTAACTTGGAGAACTGTTTTTCTGTTTTATATATGGAACTTCCAAGTAATATTTCATTTTTTTCCTCAAGGATTGTGATGCTGAAAAAAATGTTTGGAAGCAACTGAGTTGCTCAAATTAGTCCTGAACTAGTCCCTTTTACTTTTGATTTTTAAATTAAAGTTATTGCTATTGGGAATCACAAACTCAAATGCTTACAAGGGCCAAGCAGGAAAAGTAAATGAGAGAGATTCCCTGAGATAACTACCTCTAAAGGCCTTCAAGTAAAAAAGTTAACTCAGTGTATAAGCCATAAGTTCATATCTGTAAGCTTCATCTTCCCAAGAGTTATACATTTGCAATCTTTGGGTAGCAATAATATCCTAATTGCCCAGGCTAACCGCTGTGGAGAGATTTCTCTCCTTACTTTTTCTTCCCTATCCTTAGTTTGATTTTTTGTCATTGCGTGTCATAGTGACCGGTTGTTCGATTGTTTGGTTGTTCAGTTGCTTAGGCTTTTCTATATATAGATAGGTATGCATTTTTCAGTAACTACCATGTCTAAAGGTACTGTTTTAAATGCTCTGGACATAATCTTTATGGTCAGAAAGATCACAGTTGGACCATGCAAACAAATAATTAAGACATTAAATAATGATTAAAGATATGTACAAAACGCTATGGGAGTATAGAAAGAGAATTAGTGAATTCTGAACAGTTTGAAGAGTGGGTGACAGATCAAGGAAAGACTCTAGAGCTGTAGCTTGAAGGAGGTCCCCTTGATGTAGCAGTTCAACAGGATGTAGGAGACAGAAGAAAAAATAATTGTAGGCATTCCAGATGGCTGAAACAGGATCTTAGAAATAATGTTATAAAAGGACATGCAGAATGTATTGGAGCTATATGTCTGGAGAACAGGTAACATATTTGAATAGGGAATGGGATCTTCCTAGGTAATAAATAGGACTAATCTATGGAATTTACAGAGAGAAAATTTGGATTTAATATGATAAAGGTGCAGTTCAATATGGAAACCATAAAACACTTTAAAAATAATTTTAATGTGTTTCCGTAGCAGCCAGTGCCATTTTGGCCAAATTGATTAGAGCATTATTAGACTAATTAAATGTGTTGGTTCTATTATTGTTGCTTAGCACAGGAAAGGGTCTCTATAATTATAGAATTGAATCCCAACAGACTTGTTTCTAAATAGGAGCTTTGTAAAATATTTCCAATTACTCTGCTTCAAAAACTTTCAGCAGGGAATTGGGGCATGGGCACTTATCTCTTGCTGGTCAGAGAATAAATTAGCAAAACCTTCCTGCAGGGCAATTTACATATGAATTACACATAATTAACTTCAGCACAAACCTATCTTTTGGCCTACTAATCCTATGTGTTGTAGCTTCTTCTAAAGCAATTATTACATATTGTCAAAATTTTTATCTATAAGGGCCTGGCCAGCATGGCACAGTGGTTGAGTGTCGACCTCTGGACCAGGAGGCCACAGTTCAATTCTGGTCAGGGCACATGCCTGGGTTGCAGACTCCATCCCCAATGGAGGACGTGCAGGAAGCAGCCGATTGATGATTCTCTCTCATCATTGATGTTTCTATCTCACTCTGTCTCTCTCCCTTCCTCTCTGAAATCAATAAAAATATATATTAAAAAAATTATATCTATAAGGATACTCATCATGGAAGTGTTAATAGGAAAATTTGGAAATAAGCTAAATGTCCATCAATATGTAATTGATTAAATAAATTATGGTACATTTGTACAATGAAATATTATTCAGCCACTAAATTAATATTATAAGAAACATTTAACAACATGGGCAACCATTCACAACCTATTGTTAACTTTGAAAAAGCAAGTTTCCTAAGTACTGTATTCTACTTTTATCCTATAGATGCATTGATTTCTGAGACTTGTGGTTATGGAATATTTTAGTTTTTCCCTCTTATTTATCTGTAGTAAACACTTTCCTACACTATACATATAACACCTTTGTAATAATTAAAAAGGATATTTTTTAAAAAATGCAAAAATCTGTCACTGCTCCCTTGGAGTCAGAGCCACCACATCTATGGTATAGAAGCCACAGAGTTGCAAAGCCCAGCAAGCAGGAAGGATAGAGAGGTTCCAAAGGTGAGTTCAGTCTTGTGAGCCAGGAGGACTTCCCTTCTCTGGCCAAGGACTGTGTTCCTCCTCTGTACTGAATTGGCCACAGATGGATTTAAGGAATTTTCCTCTTTTTAACTTTTCCCTCTATATGGCTCAGTTCATTTGAACTTCCTAAAGCTCGACGACGATTTTCCTCTTCTACCCTTTTCCCTTCACTCAAGTCCTGACTGTCTCACTGCATCCAGGAAGCTAGTGCAGGTGATACCTGTAGGTGCACAGATCATCGGCGTAGGTCCATGGAGGGAGTACGTGTGTGTACTTCCTTGGGTGGAGATTTGGACTCCTGCTGCCTTTGCTTCTGAAGGGGACTTATTAGCTTTCCTACCTTTGCTACTTAGTGGCTTTCTCATGGGGCGGGGAGGGGGGGGTGGCGGGAAGAAGGAAAAGGTGACTCATATAGGAACAAGGTCATGAAGGTAAGGAGCTGAGCTGTCTAATCAGAGCTGTGCCTCCATCTTACTCTATGACAAAGTGACAAGAACATACAGAGAGCCCTGACCAGTTTGACTCAGTGGATAGAGCATTTGCTTGTGGACTCAAGGCTCGTAGGTTCGATTCTGGTCAAAGGCATGTACCTTGGTTGCAGGCACATCCCCAGTAGGGGGTATGCAGGAGGCAGCTGATCGATATTTCTAACTCCCTGTCCCTCTCCATTCTTTTCTGTAAAAATCAATAAAATATATTTTTTTAAAAAAAGAACATACAGAGAGAGCTGAGATGGCTTATTCTTTTTCTGTTGGCTGGGACTTGGGCAAGATGACTTCCCTATCCTGACTCCATGAGGAAGTATATATTTTTCTCTCTTACTAGAACCACTCTATTTCAACTTTATATTTAGGCAGAAGCATTTCTTTGTATTTGTCCTACTTAGAGTGGGCAACTCTCAGTTAATTTAATTTAATTTAATTTATTTTATCAGGGACTGTGACAACATACTGGAGCAGCAGCTGCTAAGAAGCTTGGGGTTCATGGGAAAGGTGCAATAGAGCAATTATTCATACACTTACTCAAGAAAACCTATGCAGGCACATTGGGGCCATGGACACACATAGAAGATGAAGTCACAGTGGCTGCCCTTAAGTACTAGAAGTAGACTTTTCCAGACAACTGGAGATCATTACAGTCTGTGTTAACTGCAAGGGCAGGGGGATGCTCACAGGTCGGAGGAGTGTGAGAAGGGATTCATGGGGCACTAGTGCTGGGAATGAAGGTAGGATTTGATGATGAGGTGAAGACTAAATTGAGTCTGAAGGGGTGAATGGGGGTAGCAAAGACAGTGAACTGGGGGGAGGGGAGGTGTGGGGAGGCGGGAGAAAGAAATTCCAGATAAAAAGACCATATGAACAAAGGCATGAGGTGGGCAAGTGCAAGATGTGTTCAGCGAATTAGAATGTGATGGGATGTAGGTTTTGATAAGAGATAAGGTTGCAGAGTTGGGCATAGCCGGTTCTTGGAGGAACTTACTATGTGTTTCATTAGAAAAGTAAGGATTCAATGCATGAATTTGTGCACCTTGAAAGGAACTGTGGGCCACAAGGCTGCAGTAGGCACAGGGGCAGGTCTTGGCCCATCCTGCCTGGCCCCTCCTGCTGAGGTCCCTGGTCCCTTGTCTGGCAGCAGCCCCGCTTCTGCTGTCACTGATTCCATGCGCTGATGGCACTGGTCCCACTCGCACCTGCTGAAGGCGAGGAGCGATTGGGGCTGGCGCCAGCAGCAGGTATGAGCGGGGCCAGTGCCTGATCACCCCTCAGGAGCAGGGGGAGATAGAGAAGCCATCAGGGGCAATCAGGGTCAGCAGCAGCTGCTCGCACCCACTGATGGCGCAGAGCGATTAGGACACTGGAAGTGGGTAAGAGCAGGGTTGTCACTGGCAGTGGGTGTGAGAGGCAGCTGCTGGTCTCAATCTCCCTTTGGAGCAGGGGGAGGTGGAGAAGCTCTGAGGGGCAATTGGGGTTGGCAGCCGCTGCTCGCACCCACTGATGGTGCCAAGCAATTAGGGCTGGTGCTGGGTGCCTGCAGTAGGCGTGAGCAGGGGCTCCAGTACCAGCAGCAGGTGCAAGAGGGGCTGGCGCCGGCAGCAAGTGCAAGTGATGGATGGGACCAGGGAAGGAAGGAGCAAAGAATTTTCAATAACCACCAGAGGCTTGCCCTGATGACAGTGACTGGCACCCCAATTTGGTCTGCACCCCCTGCTCACCTGCTCCACCATTCTGCTGTGGCCAACGCCTGCCATGTTCCACGCACACTCCCTGGTTGTCAGCACACATCATAGCGACAAGTTGTTTGGTTGTTCTGCTGTTTGGTCTATTTGCATATTAGCCTTTTATTATATGGAATTTGGGCTTATCCTGTAGGCATCAGAGATCTACTGAGGAGTTTAAGTAGGAAAGCAACACTGTATTTGAGCTTGAGAAAGATCATTTGGTTGGAATGGTCCTGAATAGAAAGAGGTTAAGGGTCCAGTTAGGAAGCAGTTGTTATGAGCTCAGAGAGGGATGGTAAAAAAAGCTTTAATGAAAGCAAAGATGATTATGAGTTTGGAGAAATATATAGGAGATAAAATTAATAGAATGAGGGTTACTTGGATGTTGGGGGAGAAAGCACACATTTGGGAATCAGAGAAAAGACCTGTATTTTAGGTGATCAGAGCTGAGTATAATGAAAGTCACATGCTTCTTGGGTTCTTCCGCAGCCAAAACTGTTGTGCTGGTCTGTTTGTCTCAGAATTAGGAGAGACTGGTTGAAGGCATTATTTTATTACACAAATACGAGGCAAATATTTTTCATCTGAATCCTATCTTTCTATTTTTTTAATTTTTATTTTATTTTTTGGTGAGGGTTGGTGGAGGGAGGGATAAAAAGAATCCTTAATTTTTTATAAAGGATACATTTATTTTTAGAATTGGATAATAGCTTCTTAGGTATCAAAGCATCAAGGATTTACGGCCCAAGTCAGTTTTAATTCAGATGTGAATTAAATGCTGACAAGTAAAATATCTGTTACTAAAGGAGCACAGTAGTCCCCACCCCTTTTCATGAGGGAAATGTTCTAAGACCCCCAGTGGATGTCTGAAACCGCAGATAGTGCTAAACCCTATATACACCCTGTTTTTTCTATGTACACACCTGTTAAATTTTAATTTATAAATTAGGCACAGTAAGAGATTAACATCAATTAATAATAAAATAAAATAATTATAACAATGTACTATAATAAAAGTTATGTATTTTCTCTCTCTCTCTCTCTCTCAATATGATAACCAAGGTGTCTACTAAGTGACAGGTGAAGTGCATACAGCGTGGAGAACTGGACAAAGTGATGAATCACATCCCAGGCACGACAGAGTGAGATGGCATGAGATTTCATCACCTTGCTCAGAATGGCACACAATTTTAAACTTATGAATTGTTTATTTATGGAATTTTCCATTTAATATTATGAACCATGATTGGCTGCTGGTAACTGAAAGCATGGAAAGCAAAGCCCTGGGTAAGCAGGACTGCTGGACTTTGAATGCCTAAATAGACAAAACCCGAGGTAGTTAATTAGACTGAGTGCTGCTGGGGAAGGCTCTCTCCTCTGGCGCATTGCCGGGAGAGATGATTAAGGATGCAGAAAAATTAATTTTGCATCCAGGGAAAGCTGAAAGACGCCCAGTGATTCCTTCAGTGGCTGTTAAGGACGTGTTGGCATCTGAGCTGTAACACAAAATGCTGTCTTTGTGTGAATGATGGTTCCCTGACGGTTCTCAGGTGCACATTGGTAGGCCCAGGGCTCACCTTTCCCTCCACATGTTCTTTCCGTTGGACGAGGAGGGGTGTTGCGGGGGGAGGTTATAGATCCCTGAGAAGATATTGAAGAAGCTGTACTAGTTTTAAGGATACACTTTGGAGGCAGACACCTCTCTTCTTTGTGCTTCTCATGTTCCTAAAATCTGTTTATCTTTCTCTTCTTTCATCTCTTCTCTCTCTCTCTCCTCAAACCTCTTTCCTTTTTCTTTTCATAAACCCAAATACTGCTTAATAAACTTAAGCTATCAAGCAGTCCAAAAATGAATTTATTTGACAACTATGCAAAGTGAAGGGGCACAGTCTGCAAGTTTGGGCTCAAGAGCCCAGTGTTCTTAGCTATGGGGATCTTTTCTCTTACAGGCAGGGAATACTGACAATACTCTTTAGGTACTGTAGTCAAATGTCTGTATGGTTATGCTTGTTCTGTGTAAGCTTTACAAATATGCTGTAAAGTACATGAGGGTGTACACTCACATTTATAACTTCTAACTAGAAAAGTAAACATAACATTTACCAGCTCAAAATTCTTGTGCTTCCAGAGTAATCCCTCTAAGCAAATACAATTAGGAAATGCTACTAATAGGCCACCAGGACAGTAGGTCTTTGAGCTACAAACACTGCCACAGCATGATGGTGTCAGTGTTCATTGCACAAACATGTGTCCTGTGGCTCTAAATGCCAATTAGTATGATGTAGGAACTGGTGACACAAATGCTGGGTGTAAATGTCAACATCATTAATTGTTTCTAGCTGTTAATTAGAGACTAGATGCATGACTAGTAAAAACTCTGAATGTTCTAAGTCTGTTAAATGAATTTTAAATAAACTTTCAAGTTCCTTATTTTGATTCAGCAATGGAACTGTCAGTGAAAAATACATATGAACAGAAATTTTATGATTATGCTCTCTTTATTATTATGTTCTTATGTTGATCTTTTTTTGTTTGGTTAATGTCCATTTCTTTTACCTTTTTAAAAGTATCCTAATTTACTTTCATCCTCACTGGGTATAATTTGGTTGAAATGTGCATTGAAATTCCTAGCCAAAAGTCAGGCATTCGACACATGTTAGATAATTGGAAGCTTTCTCCTTTCTTTATTTAAATTATAAATTTATTATTTTAGAGCAGTTTTAGGTTTATGGCAACATTGAGAAGAAGGTTCAGAGAATTCCCATGTCCTCCAGCCCTCACACATACATTACCTCCCTCATTATCAACAGCCTCCATTAGAGGAACATTTGTTACAACCAATGAATCAATACTGACATATCATGATCACCCAATGTCCACAGCTTACATTTCAGTCTACTCTTGGTGTTGTGCATTCTGTGGGTTTGCATTCATCATTATGATATTATATAGAGTATTTTCATTGTCCTACAAAGGCCTCTGTGCTCCATCTGTTCATCCCTGTCCCCACTTCAACTCCTGGCACCTTTCTTTGATCTCCATAGTTTTGCCTTTTTCAGAATGTCATATGGTTGGAATCATATAGCATATAGCTTTTTTAGATTGCCTGCTTTCACTTAGTGATATGCATTTATGATTCCTTCAGGTCTGCTCATGGTTGGATAACTCATTTCTTTTTAGTGCTGAATAGTAGACTATTGTCTGAATGTACCAGTTTATTCATCAATTCACCTACGGAAGGACATCTTGGTTACTTTCATGTTTGGCAATTATGAATAAAGCTGCTGTGAGCATCCATGTGTAGGTTGTGGTGGACATATTTTCAATTCCAATAAGCATATACCAAGGGGTGTGATTATGTTATGAGTTTGCTTAGACATGTAAGAAACCCTTAGACTCTTCCAAAGTGGCTGCACCATTTTTATTACCAACAGCAATGACATTCTTGCCAGAATTTGGTATTGTCAGTGTGCTGGAGTTAGGCCATTGTAATAGGCATGTGGTATCGCATTGATGTTTTAACTTGCACTTCCCTGATGGCATTTGATGTGGAGCATATTTTCTTTTCCTAAAATTAAATTTATTGGCGTGACATGGATCAACATGAACATATAGGTTTCAGGTGTGGGTGCACCATGTACCCACCAACCAAAATAAAATCTTCTCCTGCCATCATGCACTAGGGACCACTTCTCACCAAACTCTTCCCTCTGGCAACCACCATACTTGTGTTGCTCACAAGTTTCAGTTTTATGTCCCTGGAGCATATTTTCATATGCTATTTGCCATTGGTTTATTTTCTTTGGTGAGGTATTTGTTAAGGTCTTTGGCCCATTTTTTAACCAGTTTTTTTTTTTTTTAAATCAGGGTGTGTTTTTTTTTAGTTTTTGTTTTTTTGTTTTTAGTTTTAAGAGTTCTCTATATATTTTAGATAACAATCCTTTATCATATATATCTTTTGCAAATATTTTCTACCAATTTGTGGCTTCTCATCTCATTCTCTTGAACTGGATTTTTGAGAGCAGAAGTTTTTAATTTTAATGACGTCTAGCCTATCAATTATTTCTTTCATGAATTGTACCTTTGGTGTTTTATCTAAAAGGTCATTACCACACCCAAGGTCATCTTCTAAGTTATCTTCTAGGAGTTTCATAGTTTTCAATTTTCCAGTTAGGTCTGTGATTATTAAGAGTTAATTTTTGTGAAGGATATAAGGTCTGTGTGTAGATTTATTTATTTTACATGTGAATGTCCAGGTGTTCCAACACCATTTGTTAAAAACACTTTATTTTTTCCATTGTATTGCCTGTGCTCCTTTGTCAAAGATTGGTTGACCATATTTATGTGGATCTACTTATGACTCTCTATTCTGTTCCATCAATTTATTTGTTTGTTATTTCACCAATACCATACTGTTTTAATTACTATAGTTTTGTAATAAGTGTTAAAGTTGGGTTCAAAACGGTGCTGGCTATTCTGGATCTTCTGTATTTCCATATAAACTTTAGAATCAGTTTGTTAGTATCTACAAGATAACTTGTGGGGATTTTGATTGAGATTGCATTGATTCTATAGATAAAACTGAAAAAAACTAATATCTTGACAGTATTATCTTCCTATCCATGAACATAGACTATTTCTCCATTTATTAAGGTCTTCTTTGATTTTTATCAGAGTTTATAGTTCTCATATAGATCTTGTACATATTTTATTAAATTTAGTTTAATATGAGCCAAACTTGTTCATATTTTTGGGTGCTAAAGTAAATGACATTGTGTTTTTCATTCCAAATTCCACTTGTTTGTTGCTAATGTATAAGAAAGCAATTGACTTTTGTGTATTAACTTATTGTGCAATCTTGCTTTAACTACTTATTAGTTTCAGGAGACTTTTTTGGTCAATTCTTTCAGATTTTCTACATAGACTACCATCTCATCTGCAAACAAAAACAGTTTTATTTTTTACTTCCCAATATGTATACCTTTTATTTTATTTTCTTGTCTTATTGAATTAGCTAGAACTTTGAAAGGAATGATGATAGGGAACATCCTGGCCTTGTACCTTATCTTAAAGGGAAATCTCCAAATTTCTCACAATGTAGTATTATGGTACATAAAATTTTTTTGCAGATATTCTTCATCAAGTTGAAGAAGTCCCTCTCTATAACTAGCATACTGAGAGAGTTTTGATCATGAACGGTTATTGGATTTTGTTGATTGTGGTTTCTGCATTTATTGATATGGTTATGATCATGTCAGTTTCCATTTCTTATTCCCCTTGTAAAACTCTAATTAACAATAACAATAATGATGGTGTTGGAAGCATGATATGTTCCATTGTTCCTGGAAAACTAGCTAGTATGACTTTAAAAATAGCTCAGCATAGTGTGTGGATGACTAAAAACCCAACAATATTTGACAACAAGCCTTTTCTACCTGTTTATATCTATATGTTGGTCTGCAGTTGTAGACATTATAAAAAGATTCTCAATTCTTACCTCTCTGTCTCTGGATATAAAAACCATTCCCTCGTAGATGTGCCTGTGTTAGGCCTCTGAGCCAGCCTTGTTTTACAGAGACCTGTAAATATGTTGCATTATGAAAAATGGAAGATCAAGTTCAAACTGTTACCTAATTTCCCTTGAACTTTTTATTGCCAGCAGCTTCTAAGGTATCCTACACAATGTCATTTCTTTTCATCATATTACAAATCCATTCTTATTATATGACACTAGAGTCCTGGTGCATGAAATTCGTGCATGGGGGGGTGTCCTCAGCCCAGCCTGCCCCCTCACATATTGGGAGCCCTCAGGGGGTGTCCTACTGATGGCTTAGGCCTGCTCCCTGCTCCCCTTGGGGTGTGGGCCTAAGCTGCAGTCTGGCCTCCCTTTGTGGGAGGCAACCAGGCTAATCAGGGAAAGTCACCAGTCCCATAACCCTGCTGCTGCAGCCACTGCCAGTCACCGCAGCCACCAACGTGTTTTCATTAACACGGATGCCAGTCCCTTCACCATGAAGAAATGGCAACTTTCTTTAGGCATTTTCAAGATGTGTCTTTCATAGGACATGACATTTCTATCTTTTTTTCTTTTTTTCTTTTTTATCCTCACCTGAGGATATGTTTCCAATGATTTTTAGAGAATGTGGAAAGAAGGAAAAAACAGAGAGAAAAATCAAAGTGAGAGGAACACTTTGATTGGTTGTCTCCTGCATGAGCCCTGACCTGGGCCCTGGTCAGGGAGGAGACTGCAACCTAGGTACATGCCCTTGGTCAGAATTGAACCCAGGCTCTGCGGTTAGCAAGCTGAGGCATTATGCACTGAGCCAAATCAACTAGGGCAGGATATGACATTTCTTAGTCTCCAGCAGTGGACCTTCATTTTTTCCCCTCCAGAAGTGTGGTGGAAAAACCCTAGATCACCTTTTTGGGTTCTTATTACCCAAGTTACTAAGAATATTACCAGTGGCATACAGGGAGCTTAGCCAATGAGCAGTAAGAAAAGGTGTTTCCTCTGTAGTTCACTCTGATTACCAGCTCCACCCTTCCCCCTCCAGTCCCAGCTCCACCCCTGCCCAGGCCTGTAACCTCTGGGTGAGGCTGCAGGCCTGGGCAGGAGACCCCAGACCCCTGCTTTGCTGGCTCCACAAGTGCCCAGGCCCCTGCGATCTCCAGCCTTACCCAGGCCTTATGCCTGAGTAAGGCAGCCTCATACTCCTCCGATCACCTGCCCCTACCCCCTCTGATCACCAGCTCCACACTTGCCCATGCCTGAGGCCTCTGGCAAAGGCCTCTAGCCTGGGCAGGTTACCCACAGCCCCCTCTGCCTGTTCACCCCTCAGGCCCCCCTACCTCCCCTGCCACCTGCCTGGCTAACAGGCCTGACCACTTCAGTGGCAGAGCTGAGCAGGACTGGGCACGCCTTCTTGTGTCCATGGGGGTGGCCATCTTGTGTCCATGGGGGTGGCCATCTTGTGTCCATGGGGGCAGCCATATTTGTGATGGAGTGATGCCTAATTTGCATATTACTTTTTTATTAGATAGGATGTGGCTATCAGCGCCTTCATCTTGTGGCCATGGGGGCGGACATCTTGTGGCTATGGGCTCTGCCATCTTGTGGCTATAGAGGCAGCCATCTTTGTCATGGAGTAATGCCTAATTCGCATATTACTCTTTTATTATATAGAATGTGGTATGGGCGCTGCCATCTTGCGGCCACGGGGGCAGCCATCTTTGTCACAGAGTGTCACCTAATTTGCATATTACTCTTTTATTAGATAGGATGGCTCTTACTATAGGGCATGGCTGAAGAAAAGATATTGCACTTATTTGGATAGAAGAACATATTGAGAAAATGACAGCAAAATAATAGTGAGAAAATAATAATGATGTTGAGAAAATAAGTAGCAAAAATCTCTTCAAATATTCATTTTTCTTTTACCAGAATAGAATTTCTGATGGAGCAACACATCAGCCAAAGTGCGCAACAGTGGGTCATAGCCTATTTCTCTGGAAACACTATTAATGTGAAAAAGGGAGGGGAAATTGAAGGCAAGAGGAGATTGGTCCCCTAGCATAGCTGGAAGAGTGGCTTTAATAGCAGCCCAGACTCCTCACACACAATAAAAGGGGTTAGCGGGGGGCGGGGGGAGGGCGGGCGGGGGGAAGAGAATGTGAGTATAGGTGCCCAAAGGTGAGACAAGGATATCATTCTTATATTTTTAAATCTATTTTTCAATAAAATTTGAGAGGGTGCATGAAGGTAAAGAGAACAATTGTGAAAAGGTTATTTTGTAGAATGGGAAAATCCATATGTTAGAGAAAAATAATAGGAGTGCCAGGCCATTTCATGTGCCTATTTAAATTTATTGTTATGAATTCAAATGATGATCAGTTAGAGCAGTGTTTTCTTATCCTCCATCCATTTTCAGCTACTCAAACAATGGCTCAAAGGGCTCAAAGAAAGTAGTATTTGAGATTAAGCAGCACTAAGTTTTTTCAAGTTAGGATAATATAGGAAGAGAAATGAGAGTGGTTACCCAGATGGATTATATCAGGTAGAAGTGAGAAAGAAAGAAGTGACAGATAATGAAAAAGAAATTGGAGTTAATATATGAGATGTTCTGATGAGAATAGGAGGTAATGATTAGAGAGTGTGAAGCTTAGAATCTAGATTTCAGAACTGATGAAGTTATCAGGGAGATTATGGGTCAAAATATGACTATGAAATTGGGTAGCTGAGGAAAATTGTATAAGCAGTGAACTCTTGATGACCATCTATATTCATGTACAGTAAATCTGAAACAGAAATAAAAAGCAAGTTCTCCTTATGTTTATTTCTGTGTTAACTCTTGAACTATATTATTAGTTGCAATACATCAGAGCTATATACCAATAGAGTAAACCCTTGGTCATAGTAACCTTCCAGATGCAGGATTTAGAATCTTGAACTTGGTTCCACATTTAGAAACAAATGTCGATTCCAACAGTGTCAGTTAATTCCTTTCCAATTCCGTGTACTTTGAGCTATGCAAAGTAGAAAAGCATAGTCTAAGACACATCCATTACTCCACATATCTACCTGTGTATGTGTTTAAACATGCAACCTAGGTACATGCCCTTTAGCAAATTTCAATTATATAATAGTTGAGCTAGATAAGACCCTTGGATAATCAAATCCACTGGGTCCCTGCATTGTCATGGCTGAGAAACTGTTCTGTGTTTTCACTACCATGGCCAGGAAAATTTTGTCTACTATATTAATTGAAAAGAAAATAAAGAAAGTCATGGTTTAAATCACTTTTCAATATTAAATAAGGGCATATAATCTCAATATACAAGGTTAACATTGCATCTGGGCACTATTTGAGACTCATATAATATGCCTTTTAGACAGGCTTCTGAACCAGTAAAAACCTCATGGATGGAAGAGTGAATTACCTTTACTTCAGCCCTGGTCACTTCTACTGAGCACTGTTTGATATCAAGCATTATAAAAAACACAAGACTTACAAAAATAGAAATAAAAACACTTCCTTGTGTTTCTGATATGTATGGATGTATATGTATGTGTGTATTTAATTTTTATATAAAAGTAGTAGCTCTGTGCACGAATCTGTGTGCAAGTAGCTCGCTGCTGCTTGCCTCAACCTGCCAACCTGCCCAACGCTGCTGGTAGCTCTTAGTCACTCATAGCTTGCTGTCCCTCCCTCCTGTAGTTCTCCCCACTCTTAGCTCACTGCCTTGACCTCCTGTAGCTCTCCACTGCATCTAGATCAGTCATGATGTTATGACATCCTGGCTAATTTGCATATTCCTCTATTATTATATTAGGTAATTTTTTGAAGTTAGTATATGACTGACCTTGGATAGGTATCATTGATTGAAAAGAAATCATATTCTTCTCCTTAAAGAAGAAATGAGTTAGTGGAGAGAGAGATATGCAAATTAATTATTATAATACTAGTGGCCTGGTACACAGATTTGTGCACATTGAAAAGAAATTAATTAGAAGAAATATTTTAATATTGCTATTTGCCCTTTCTCTATAATAGAAGTATCAGAGATGAAAGAAAATTAGTAAAATATGAAAATAATATATAAATTGATTATTAAATAAACAATACAACATGATATAACAACAACAAAGACATGATATAAAAAACAAACATGATATAAAAACAATATTGATAAAAACAATGACTGATCAATGATTAACCTTATTCTATTATCTCCCTGTATACCATGGTAAGAGTGAAACACTTTCAGAGTGCTTGACTAATTTCCCTTGTGATGAAGAATTTACAACTTTAAATAACATCACACACTCTTTGAACTTGAGAGAAATCAACACATAACTGACCATGTCCAAAAACGGGTTCAGGTAGGAATATTCCTACTCTGTCTAGAGTTTGTCCTTGTAACTTAATAGTCATTGCAAATGCTGTCATCATGGGAAACTGTCTTTGAATTAATTTAAATGGGAGGCGAGTGTCAGATGGGGATGAATATCGTGCATGCACAAGTCAACGTTTATTTTTAAACTAGAGGCCTGATGTACGAAATTCATGCAAGAGTAGGCCTTTCTTCCCCCAGCTGCCAGTACCAGCTTCCCTCTGGCACCTGAGACCTGGGCTTCCCTCTGGCTGCTGGTAGGTACCTGGGACCCAGGCTTCTCTTGCAGCCTTGGCTTTATCCAGAAGGTCATCTGGAAGGATGTTTGGTATAATTAGCATATTATGCTTTTATTATTATAGAATGCCAGTGCACATCATATGTACCGGCTGGTCGGCCATAAGGTGGTACAGATTTACGGTCAGTCATTTAGCCTTTTATATATATATAGATAATAATTGCTATCATTGTAGTTATTATCAAGAGTAGTGGAAACATTGGAGAAAAAGAGTCTGCATCCTTGGGAGAGTCAGGGAACTTCCATAGCCTGCAGCTCTGCTACTAACTTTTGAAGGAGTTGATGTACTTGTGGCTGAAGGGGTAATTTCATACTTAGTGAACTGAGTGTACCTAAGATATAGGTATACATTAGGCATTGTAAAAGCTAATATGAAAGGAAGTGCCACTGAAGCTGGGTTTAAAAGGATGAACAAGTGGAAGCACAGAATATGGTAGAGTGGCCATTATTTGTGGAATAGAGATTAGCTAAAGTCATGACTGAGCCCCACCCAGGCGTTGCTTTTCCATCCATCATCTTGAGCAATTATAAATCATTACTCCTCCCCATGGCTGGGTATTTAGATTAACCTTTGGCATCATGGCATTCTAGGGAATTTTCTTAGGCTCATCTTTAAAGATTTTAAGTATTTAGTGAAACTATTATTGAGAATGACACAATTTAAATTAAAACCAAACACACACAATTTCCTCACATGTAAGAAACCCTTCTAATATTCATTGGACATAACATTTTTGCAATGCCATCTAAAATCTTATTATTCATCCTTTATGGGAAGATTAATTCAAAAATTAAAATAGGTGGACACATTAATGAACATAAGCAAGTGATGGAATGCATTCATGCATTGAAGTGTGATAACTATGGTGCACTGTGATGCATCTTGTGTACACATTTTCATACAGGAACATAAGTAAGATTTGACAAACCTGAGGAAGGAAAAATGTACTTCCTCTTTCTTATTCTTGAAGGAATCCCCTTCCATAGACTGTATGCTCATATAAATGAATAGCACTGCATGTGATATGGCATTGTTCACAGAGTAAGAACATTGCGTAGTTTCGAGTTTTAATGAGCCCCCCACAGCAGTATGTTATGCAAAGGGCCTTTCCTTGCATAACTTGTGAGGATTACTTGGAAGACAAACTCTTAATGTGTTCAATGAGCACAGACAGATTTTAAAACACTTTCTCTTCAGGAAGGTCTATACATATGGATTAGTGTCAACAATAAAAAGAAAGTTTAAGAAAAAAAGATTTGAGTTCCTGGGATAAGAGGAACCAAAAGGACTCCACCTGAGATGGAGGACACCTGCCCACCGCTTAAAACCAGGCAACGGAGTGGGACTCTTTGCAACCATGAACACAGAGGAGGCTATAAGAGATGGCTCTGATGTCCAGGGTTATCACTGCTGATGTCCAGGGTTATCACTGCTGATGTCCAGGGTTATCACTGCTGATGTCCAGGGTTATCACTGCTGTGAACTGACGGTTTAAGGAGGCAGGAGAGGATGGACACAGTTTTTCTAAAAATCTGAGAAAAGGTATTTTCTGGCTCTATACCTTGGTCTACCACATTCTCAACATTACCATAGAGTACTTGAAAAACACACTCTAAGCCCTGGTTCTGGATCAGTGATTCAGAAAGTGGGTAGAGATAACCATAAGACTAGCTTAGTGGATGGGAGGGAGAAAGAGGAGGAGGGAAGATAATATGTATTAAACAAACAAACATCACTTTCCACTCAAAATAAGGTAGAAAATGAATATCTCCAAACTCAAATGACAATTAACAATCAGAAGTTTAAATTAACCCAGATAAAATTAATATAATATAGCCTGACAAAAAAATTCAGGGCAAATATTTTGAAGATGTTCAAAGGCCAAAATAAAGTCTTCTTATTTAAAAAGCACAGAAAGTTTGAAACAAACAACATACAAGAGAAGCAAGAACAATGCATATAAAAATATATTATTTAAATTAAAAAATGCAATCAATGGTATAAATTCTAACCAGGACATAGAGTGAATTTGGCAAGAATATAGTTTCCAGCCCTGACTGGTTTGGGTCAGTGGATAGAGCGTTGGCCTGTGGACTGAAGGGTCCCAGGTTCAATTCTGGTCAAGAGCATGTACCTGGGTTGTGGGCACATCTCCAGTAGGGGATGTGCAGGAGGCAGCTGATCGATGTTTCTCTCTCATTGATGTTTTTAACTTTCTATCCCTCTCCTTTCCTCTGTGTAAAAAAATCAATAAAATATATTTTAAAAATATATAGTTTCCAGATACAAAGAAGCAAGCTTTAAAAAGAATGAATAAAAGTATGCAAAGCAGATCAAGAGGTTCTGTATTAGTTACAAATGATCCCAAAACTTAGTGCCTTAGCCCAACATTTATATCTCAAAGTGTCTGTCGGTCAGGATTCTAGCTTGGTTCTGGCTCAGGGTCTCCCAGGAGGCTGTAGTCCAGATGTTGGTTGAGGATGTTGTCACCTAAGGGATAACTGTATGATGCAACAAAATTTATAAAAATGTATACTTTATTACTATCAATTATCCTTTGTTTCCCCATTTTTTTTTTCTTTTTTAAAACCCTATTAATATCTAATGTCTAGTTTCTTTGTGTACTTCTCTGTGTAGTGTATTTTTGCAGGGTGATTTTGCCCATTTAAAAAAAAACTTTCAATCTTCCTGAGTGCTGAAAATGCATTTCTTATGGACAGAAAATATTATGTCTCTCCCCCCATCCTGTCCTAGTCCGACAGTATTTTCTTTTTAATAGTTCCGTTTTTCTCATTTTCATTATGACACATGTGTGATCTGGGCTGTCACTGTATTTTGGCAAAATGAGAATTCGTGTTGGTTTTTGATTTGGAAATTGTCAGAAGCATTTCTATTAACTCAAGCTTGTCATAAACAGCAGCAGCAGGAATTGCTAATAGCCTATCTCAACACCAGAAATTTCTCTGAAGTTTTATGGTGTGTGTCAAGCAGGGCTTAATCCAAGGTGGAAAAGGGGAGATAGAGGAAAGGAAAGAAAATTTGTAATAAATTCTTTTGTGTTTAAAATGATCAACAATGGACATAATTATGAGTTATCAAATTTTTATATACTAAGTTTATAAAATTATCTGAAACATGTTTCATAAAACTTGAGAGCCATATATTCAGAATATCATTTCCTCAGCTTTATAGAAGCATCCTATCTAATAAAAGAGTAATATGCAAATTGACCATCACAAGATGGCTGCCCCAATGTGGTCAAAGATGGCTGCCACAAGATAGCCAGCAAGGATGGGCAGTTGGGAGGGACCCAGGCCTGCAGGGGAGGACAGTTGGGGGGGACCCAGGCCTTCAGGGGAGGACAGTTGGAAGAGACCCAGGCCTGCATGGGAGGGCAGTTTTGGGGGGATCCAGACCTGCAGGGGAGGACAGTTGGTGGGAACCCAGGCCTGCAGGGGAGGGCAGTTGGGGGGAACCCAGGCCTGAAAGGGAGGGCAGTTGGAGGGGACCCAGGCCTGCAGTGGAGGGAAGTTGGGAGGGACCCAGGCCTGCAGGGGAGGGCAGTTGGGGGGAACCCAGGCCTGAAAGGGAGGGCAGTTGGAGGGGACCCAGGCCTGCAGTGGAGGGAAGTTGGGAGGGACCCAGGCCTGCAGGGGAGGACAGTTGGAAGAGACCCAGGCCTGCAGGGGAGGACAGTTGGAAGAGACCCAGGCCTG
>PVJC01010717.1:0-43136 GCA_004026665.1 Murina feae | reverse complement strand
CCTGCTGGTCTGGTTGCCCCTCATAGCCCCTCCACCGGCCTGGTTGCCC
Source organism: Murina feae (assembly GCA_004026665.1). Taxonomy (NCBI): domain Eukaryota; kingdom Metazoa; phylum Chordata; class Mammalia; order Chiroptera; family Vespertilionidae; genus Murina; species Murina feae. Next base: position 43,087 of record PVJC01010717.1, on the reverse strand, counting down.
CACACAGCCCGCTTGTTCAGTTGTTTGGTTGTCCTTCACTAACCCCCCTGCTGGCCTGGTCATAAGCAGCCATCTTGTGAGGGTGTGAGGGTTAATTTGCATATTATCTCTTATTATATAGGATTCTTGCGTGAAGTGGATTTGTTTACTTGTTTGTTTCATTTCTGGTTGAAAGCCTCCTAAGGGATAAAGATTTGTTAATTTCCTTCCCAGAGCCCTTCTCAGAACATCTTATGTGGACTTACACTTAACAGTTTCTGGTAATACTTAGCTTTCTGGACATTCAACTTATTGAAATTATTTAGGCGATTAAAATAGAAGCAGTTGCTCTAAATCACCTCTGTATACATGAAAGGACTGTGATAACTTTGTGTGTTTCAAGAGCTGAAAGGACTCTTTGGCAATATTAATTTATTCTAATAATCAGAGTGATCTCTGTTTTTTAACGACAGCGGGACTGACAATAGTAAAAAATGAAAGTACATTTTAAGTCACAAACCCATGCCTCTATGCCAGGTTCACTGGGGGCTCTTCTTGCATAACACAGATACTTGAGGAACTTCAAAAAAGCACCCAAGAACTTTGGGTTCATCCCTTTGTCCCATTTACTAAGAGTAGTCATGCACACAGGTGACACTGGCAGTTGGAGACAGCAATGTTGAAGGGCTTTACAGCGGCAGGAACGGAAGTCTCATCAATGCCTTACTTTTCCATCGTCCAACTGAGTGTAGTGGGTTAACAACATTGCCGCTTTATTTCGAACCAATATTTTTGGTGTTTTGTTCTAACTCACATATCTCGTTTAGTAGTTATAAAGGCTTGGAGTGGAACCTGGCTCCTCAAAAGGGGAGTGAGCAGGTAAAATGAAAAAGTTTGGCCGAGACCCTGGGAAAATGCTAACAGTGAGTGTCTTTTCTGCATCAGAACTGAAATCTGAGAGGTTCCGAGGTTCTGCACAAGGTAGCTTTGTGCATATTTCTCCGATTGCTGAGTCTGGAGGGACCTACCTGACAGGCCTCTGGTAATCAATCCCAAAGGACACACTGTTCTCTTTCAGAATGTTCTAGGGAAGGGTGGACAGAAGAGTGTGAAATAAGTACTCTCTTCCCAAGCACCCCATCCCAAGCACAGCATTGCTGCGGGATGCTGACAGACAAAATCCCGCTCCTCTCTTGCCTCCTCACCTGAGGCTGACAGCGAGCAAACAGCACCCAATGTGTCACAGGAAGATGGCTCCTTTTTTATTTTGGCAAAATCTAGAAACTGCTTGTATTACGGTATCCAGAACATAAAAGGAAAATTCTATAAAAGATTTCAGCTAATGAGCATTAACAGGGCGCTCATAGCTATGCTACCGTGTGATGTTACTTGAGCTTTGCAGAGATAACGTAAAATTTGCCTTTTGTCTCCTCACCTGCTTAAAGGGGAAAGCAGAAACATGAGGTGTTATCCTAAAGTAAGGGAGTTGATTTTCGTGGGAGGCATAGTACAAATCAGTCTCATTACTTTGTCTCATTTGTTTATTCTGCAAATCATGCTGTTTTACAAGCATTACAGAATTCTTTATTTATTTGCTTGTTATATTAAGACTACTCAGTGGGACAAATAAGAGACCCCCCCTCCCACCCCATAAAATAGAGAGGATGAAGGGGTAGGGGAGAAGGGAAGGAATTTAGAAGGAGAAGATACAACATGATTTGCCTGAAGGATGCTGAGAAGTGAGGAGATAGAAGTGGAGATGTGTTCAATTAAAAAAATAAATCATTGATAGAAGCAACACTCCCTAATACAAGATCTTCACGTAGTTTATCAAATGTGGTAGGTTCTAGACATACCTTTCAAGAAAGAGGTTACTGTACGAATATTGGCTGATGGTAATGAATGCTTACTGTGTAAGTGCCCACCCTGGTGGGAAGCAAGACTTCATGTATGTTACTCAGTTAATTTTACTTTTAATTATCCAATGAGGTAGGTATGATTTTCATTTCCATATTTTTGAGGAGATAATTGAAGATCAGAGAAATTAACTTTCCTAAGGTCTTCGTTGATAAGTAAGAAAGCCAAGATTTAGACCAAGACTGAGCCATGAATGACTACCTTATACTGAATACTTGAGAAAGGAAAAAAAAATATACAAGTGAAATCACTCTGTATGTCAAAAAACAAAACAAAACAGCAAACAAACACACACAACAATCAGTAGCAATAGGCACTGCAATGGAATTTCAATGTTTAGAAGGTCTTTAGAGGTCAGTTTATAGGCGAGAAAGTTGAAGTCCAGGGAGAGTGTCCGCAAATCTTTAAGCTGCTCATGTGATACCTTGAAAGAATTTCCATCCTTGTTGTTCAGCTTTCCAGAAAGGATAAAATGCATATTGTGCTCTGTCAATTTTTTCCAGCTTGTTTATGATGAACGTCATGACAGATATCTATTTTAAAATGGACCCTGTCATGAGTAATGTTTGAAGAATTACATGTACTTGGCAATTCATGCTGAAAGCAAAGCTGGGATGTAGGACGTTTTTCTGTCCTGTGCTATCTTTCTTATTATGCATTGCGTGAGAAGAACAGATTGCGAGTGTAGTTTATTTAGGAAGTGTAGTATGCTGACAGTGATTTAAATGATTATTATTTTATAATGCCAAAGGCCCTAGAATATAGTTTAAACATGGCTTGGTGTTTTGTAGCTAGGTTATAAAATAGATATCAATATAAAACAAATTGAGGTACAGAAAATTGATCCTGAAATGTTAATTCTGGGACATATTTGGGTGAGCACGTGAGAAAATAGACACAAATTATACTTGATGCCTTGAAATTTGCAACAGAAATTTCACAGTGAAATGTACTGAAGTTGTTCTTTGAGCCCACTTTTTGTTTTATTAAAAAAAGGACCTATCCAAATGTTGAAATGAAATTATATATGGGTGAAATATTTTACACTGATGATTTCACATAATTGCCATGACTTAAATATTTTGCAAGTCCAAAAAATAAATAAGCGTAGTGAATCAGATCTAGGATAATAAACTGAATGCTGTAAAAATGCCTCAACTGCTTATTAGACATTTTATTACTGAATTTTCTCCTGGGGTGAGGGTGGGAGATGGAATTTCCTACTTGATTTATAACACGAAATTTAAGCTGTAAGGAACTGTGTTGCTTTTTCTGTTTTAAAGGACCCACCAGAGTTTTTTGTTCAGTTTCTCTCAGTAGTAACCCCGTAATTTCCACCTAGCTTCTGCATTGATCGCATGTTTTTCAATCCAATACACTTCATGTGGCCTCCTTGTATGTTGAATTCCCATGGCATGCTTCGTTAAAGCCATCAATTCCATACTCTTGTCAACTGCTGAGAAGAAAAGTTAGACTTGTGATGAATTCTGTTGGATTAAAAGATGGAATGGTGGAAAGTTCCTTTCTTTTCTTTTATTTCCTTTCTCTCCCTTTACTTTGTCTTACTTTCCCTTTCTTTCTCTCCCCTCCCCTCTCATCCTCGCCCTCTCTCTCCAAATACTTTACTTTAAAGGAATATTATAAAATAAATTAACTTTAAATATTTGCGATTTAATGTGTCGAGGCAACTAAGGAGTGTTGAATATGGAGTATTGGTACAGGGGAAATGGGAATGGATTTTATGTTTAATAGTGTGGGCCTGAGCCAGCATAAGCTAGATTATGCTTTCGTAACAGATAACCTCAAGCTCTCAGTGGTTGGCATAATGAAGTTTCTCCTCACTCGCGTTATATATCCAATCTGGGTTGATATCCAGGCTGACAAAGGGTTCCTCTGTGATATCCCCTTCCATGGTCAGCCTTACACTGGGAAAGGAAAGTCACTTTCTGCCAGTAAGAGAATCACTGGCCAGAGCAAGTCCTACAGGATGCCTAAAGCACAGGGGCCAGATGCGAGCTGTGCAACCAGGTATCTGAACAGGAAAGCCAGAAACCGATGACAGGCAGTACTTCTCCCTGCCTTCCCCGGGAAGGAGTGACATCATAGCAGTTAAGATGGATGCACTGCCAGCCGCTCGAGTCTGGTGCTGCCCCTATCAGAGAACCTGCTTTTTAAAAAGCCATGATCAGAATCTGACAAACCAATATTGCATATGGAGGCAACGGTCAAATACGTGATTCCTGAGCATGTTTGTCTATTCATTCTTTCTTCATTCCTTTGTTCCTTTGATCCCTTTAATAAATATTTATTGAACTATCATATATCAAGTACATAATGTAAGCCTTGATTTATTTACTGTCTTGATTTTCATTTCACTTGTATAATCTTTGTGTTTGTTTCTTTAACACATTTTTTATATGTGTGTTTATTCTGAGTCTATTATTTTTTAACTTTCTTGGGGTAGGAATCTGATCTGTTTTCTTTACCAGATTATCCAGATGTGTTCTTACTAAATATTTGAAAGCCAGGAAGAACGCATAGTGTATTGGTTGTATTGTTTCTCAATATTTCTATGAAGTTGGTTTCAGTTTTTTTTTAAAAAAACAAACACAAAAAAAAACACACAAACCAAAACTGTCCTAGTTCATTAACATTTTAATTAACATCTTAAAATTTTACGTATAATACATTAGGATGATTTTTCCCTTGCTCTTTTAGTTGTAAAGTCAGATGACTCTGTTACATGTCATTCAGGTGACTCCTAAAAACCTCTGAATATTGAGTCAAATTATTCTCTAAGGGAGGGATATCATTTAGACAATGAAATATGGGATGGTCCTTGTGTGCAACTAAAAAATTTCTTTTTCAGTAATCGCTGTCTCTTCTCCATTTCATTGTGCAGCCTGACTTACAATGCACTCCTCCAATTTGTCTTCCCAGAACCAGGTGAATGCAGGGAGTGTCTGACTTATCTTCGCAGCCTTCCACACCATAAGCCTCACCGGATACCTTGTACCTAGCAGCTGTTCAATAAAATCTCGCTAAATAGATTTGATGTTTATTGTCTATGGCGATTGCACTTTTGAAAACGATACAGCGCTAGAAATGAAACAGTAATCATTTATTACAGAAAGCGGTTGTGGAACTACTAGTCTGAGGAGAGATGAAATGAGAAAGACTGCATTGAAGGTTCTGGGGATGGAATGTTCTAGGCTGTTTAGATCATCTTGACGTGTATCAAGGGAGCAATTTGTTTCACTTTGCCTATAAATAATGTTTCTGAACTTTTTTTAAAAAAAAGAAAGAGCTTTCTGATGTAATGGAGCCTCCATCAATCACTCGTTCTTTCTTCTTAGTAGCTTTAGCATCTGCCTTTCAGGAGGATGGTTGAAGCGAATTCTTCTGGGACCAAATCCATTGCTTCTGCCTTAAAGAAACATAATTAATTGACATTATAAATGCTACTTTATAGTCCTGTTCTGAGTCTGAGCAAAGAATATTACTTGATTTATAGTTTATGTACAGTCTACTTTCAGAATTTGGCTGTGTGCTCTGGTAGCTTTTTTAGTCGATGACTTTCATTTTTATTCCGTAAATTATCTGGCACTGCTGTGTGATGCTATCAGAAGCTTGACTTTTACTTCACTGCACTTGGAAGGCTGAACACAGGAAAATATTTCACAGTGAATGGGAAGGTCAGGCTTATGTGCACAAGGAGAAGGTACCTGGGGACGAACGTTCTCAGTAATTGATTTCCCTCTTATTCAAGGGTTTGGATATTATTGAGAAAAATTATTGAAATGTCAAGGGTTTTGTTTTGTGACTTAGATTCCCTGAAGCCTCACCCTAACACAGTCCAACATTGGGTTACAGTGTAACATGCTAAAGACACTGACAAGACTTTTGATATAAATAATGATTGCAGCAAAATAGTGGATAATCATACCTTGCTTTGGTGTGTATGGTAATCATTATTCAAGTGAACTGAGGCAGTATACACACACACACACACACACACACACACTAAGGGACCAGTGCACAAAAATTTGTGCAATTGGAGGGGGGTGTCCCTCAGCCCGGCCTGTGCCCTCTCACAGTCTGGGACCCCTCGGGGGATGTCCACCTGCTGGCGTGCCTGGCCAGCCTGGGTGTAGGGCTGATACCTGTTTGCAGGCTGGCCAAACCCCCCAGTGGAGAACCTCATGCATGGGGGTGTGACCAGCCTGGGTGAGGGACAGAGGGCCGTTTCAGGCTGCCCACAGCCCCTTCAAGGTTCGGGTCCCTACTGGGTGCCTGGTTGGAAGCAGGTATCTGGGATTTATTTAACTTCTATAATTGAAACTTTGTTGCTTTGCCCCCCGGCCCCTCCACCCCTCCTGAAGCCTGCCCTGGCAACCCAAGGTCCCAGCCTGGCAGGTATCTGGGGTTTGTTTATCTTCTATAATTGAAACTTTGTAGCCTTGAGTAGAGCTCAGGGCCCACAGGGCCCTGGCTTCTTCCATTGCCCAGGGCAATTCCAGCTCTGTGGCTGCCGCCATCTTAGTTGAGTTAATTTGCATATTTGCTCCTGATTGGTTGGTGGACATCGCTTGTGGGTGTAATGGAGTGAGGCTTAATTTGCATATTACTCTTTTATTAGATTAGATTCATCATAAAAGATCCCAACAAGGATACGATTTTACGTTTCAATGAAAAGATTCTCCCAAAGTTACCATGCTTCAGGAAATACGATTAAGCATTGCTGACATTTATTCACAAGTCATGGGCCTTCTTGGCAGTTTGAGAGTGTGGACACGAGTAACTATCCCTGTTGGCTTTTCCAAGGCGTCCTGCAGGTCTCATATATCAGGTCTATGTGCCTGTGCCTCTAGGACCCTTCAATGGAGCCCAGCCCCACGCTCATGGTAATGGGTCCTCCGGCTTTCTAATGAAGAGGCTTTCTGCTGGTCTTTGTGCTGGTTCTTGGAATTTAGGTAAAAAGAAGAGACTCCTTTGTGATTTGGACTCCACACCGGGTACGTCCTGTGGTCCTTATCCCTCACACCAGGAGTCCTGGGGGGCGGTCAGTGTCCATAGGTGAGTGGCACCAGTGTTGTCCTTTGGCCTGTGGTGTCCTCTGAGGAAGGTGCCAGGCTAAGAAAAACAAAAGAAGACAAAACCAAACAGCCCCAGTCTAGACTTGAATATTTGAGTATTGAAAGCCATTAGCCAATTGCAGCTACGTTCCCAGTTTTTTGTGATCCAAACTCCAGGCTACTAGTGTTTTTAATATTTCAATTTGTCACTCACTAGATCAGTTAAGTGCCCATTGCTGGACTTAGTTTTGGTAGGTGTCAATAAAAAACATTCCTGGAAACAATGCAGACAGGAAGTATTTATGAATGTATTGGTCTGGTTTCATTTCATACCTTCCCTTGTTTAGTGTCTTGTCTGTAACTGGTGCACAAATGCCAGGTTGCATCTTTGAGGAATGAGTTCTCAGTGGATTTATTCGTAGATGGCAATGAAGTGAACTAATGGCAGGTGGACAAGGGGAGGGGGGACTAGCCTGGGAGTGCTTGAAGGAGTTAAGGAAGAGAAAAGACTCCTTGGGCTTGTGTGGTCAGAGAAGGTTGAACAGAGATGGCCGGCTTGGAGAAAGTCGCACATCTGATTTTCTTGCAGCTATCAGCCTGTGAAATTTTAGGACAGAAAAACTGTGGAAAGAAGAATGTTTTGCATCGAGACAGAATTGTCCATGCTCTGTCACTTAGTGGCTGTGACCTTGGTCTGCCCACATGGTGTCTTTGGGCGTTTGGAACAAGTTTAATAATTTGAGATAAGATTGTATTTTGCTCAGCATGATCTTGAGAATTAATCTGTATGTGAAAGTGGCTAACAATGTGTGTTTGTACATGTGTATGCATGTGTGTGTACATATAAAATTTCATTTTATGATTTATCAGGTGCTGCCTGGGGGTAGGCTGTGTTCTCAGTACTTTTCAGGTATTAACTAATTTTATCCTCACAGCAACATATTAGGTTGGTGTTATTTTTCTTGCTTTTCAGAGGAGGAAATTCAGGCATTGGCCAGAAACAGGCCCATAGAGATCCAGCTAGTGAGCAGTGGATTGGGCTGTGAACCCAAGTGACGTAAGAGGAGCCAGTATTCCAGATGCTTACAACACAGCAAGACCTTTCATTGGAGTTGCTACCATGGATATCAATGTTGGTTAGATACAATAGTGAAAATATCATAGTCACTGAGCCACTTACCTGCTAATCAAAGCTGCCATTTATCCCCCAACCCCCTTTTAAAAAATACTTAGGGCAATTTTGGAGGTTAAATTGTTAGTATTTACTGGTTGTATTACTATGTAAGTCACTTAGCCTACTAGCCTCAATTTCTTCTAAATAAAATAGAAACATGAATCTTAGCAGATAGCAGAATGCATATGAAAACAGTAAACTGGAAGACATCATAAAAATGAAGGCCACTACCACAATATTTGATGTACTGGCTGTGATCAAATGCACCTTTATTTCCCTAGTGATGGCAGATAAAGAATGATTACACTGACTAATGCTTGTTAAACACCTATGATCTCCTTAAGCACCTGTGATATTTTAAATTTACTTTCAAGTCCCATCTTACACAGGTAATAGGTTTTAAACTTAAAGTCAGTATATAAGGTGAAAAATGTAGTAAAAATTTGTCCTTAAAGTGTCTTAATATCTGCCCTTCCTCAGTTGATTCCAAAGTCTTTTTTGCTTTTGTTCCTGAATGCATCCCATAGCCTAAAATGGTGATCGGTACAATTTATTGAATGAATTAATAGTGGATTTGCATATTTTTAAAAAAGGCGACTCATTTTAATGCTGGCAGTAGAAGGCTCATCCTAAGAAATCCTTGTGGGCTCTCCTTTTGTGGAATCTGTATTATTGGATTTCTCTAATTTAATGCAAATATAACATGACTCCACCGTGCACACTTTCACGCTTACCACAAGCTTCACAATACCTATGACTATCCATTCCAGAAATGAGGAAACGAAAACAAAGCAAAGTCAGGGAATGTGTCCATATTCTCACAGTCAGAGCCTCCCTGCTGGCCTTCACAATATGCACATCCTCATGTTTAAAATGTTAGGTTTTCCAGTCTTCCTCCTGCAGCCAAATGTATCGTGTCTGTTTGTTCTGAGTATAAGTAAGGAATGAATGAGCCATAGGGCTGAGTAGAGTTGTTTCTTGCATGCTTCCGTGGAATCGGAAGGAGTAGTCAAATCAAAGGTGTTGTTTCTGAAATCACGTCTTCGTTTTGTGTAGCCCTTCCTTACACATCTGTGAGGGTTTGAGCTTTTGGGAGTTCAGTTGGACTATTACTGAGGGTAAGCTTCCAAAATAGGACAATTATTGGCCCCAACAGCTATTGCCTTGGAATCTTCTTGTACTTAAATTGGTCCTGATGTTTTTGATGAATTTCAAAGATGATCAACAATGTGGTTTTGGAGTTAAGGCCCTTTAGCTGTGGGAACCAATGACCCAGGATAATTTGTTGGCATCTGCGTACTGATTGAAAGTATTTTATGACATTTCCTAGCCCTGGGTTGGTTAGTTCATAGGGTGCATGCAGTTAGTTCAGTGTGGGAGAGTGTGCTTGCTTCACTTTCAGGACTTCTTATTATATAAGCTTGGAAACTTGTCTTGAAATTTCATGATACGACTTCTTACTCCTGAGGTGATGCCAGCCCTTGGCTTGTTTTTTCATGCCAAATTAAAATGTTTTTGTTTGTGAGCAATTGTATTCGACTCATTATTACTCATAAGCACCTGATGTCAGTGGCTTGAATTCTGAGTCAGCTCACTAGGAAATATTCAGCAAACAACATTCCTTGAGGCTCCTCTGGGAGCTGGGTATCAAGAGGATTAATACAGCTAGTAGACTATTTCCATTATGACATCTCAAATTTGAATGATATGCTATTTAGGTGAGTTGGAAAATGTATCCAGTGATAACCAGTGATCACTTGATATTGGGTAAATATTGACTGGTTTGGTTAATCTTTAAAAATCTGGACATCTTTGCTATCATTAAAAAGCTATCAATTATACCTAAATGGAGAAGAGTGATGATTTGATAGCTGTAAGCTGGTCCGAGCTTTATTCAGAAGTTGTGTTGAAATTCACTTATGGGTGGTTTCTACAAATGATGTCATGATACAGTAACACTGTATTAATCTTTTAGAAGTCTATTCCTGGCTCTTTCACTCCAGTGATGTTGCCAGATTTTACAGCTGCTGTATAATTTGAAATAACGTGAAAACTGCTGTGTTTACTGAGCAAAAGGGCTAATGATGAATTAGTTTTCAGGTTACAAGTTGACTGAGTTGAGTAATAGCCAACTTTATTCACTTTTCTCTGATCCTTTTAATTAAAGCCTTTTCCTTAATGTAATCATTCTGATTTGGATTCTTTAAAAAATAAAAGAGAAAAAAAAATCCTGAAAGTTTTCCTTTATCCTTTATTTGCCTCAGAATAGCTAAGAAAGAATATTATGTTAGGAATTCCTGACATTGGGGTCATAAAAGGGCTTTATATCTTATGTTACCAAAATCCTTTCATGTAAACTGGAAAAAAACCATCAGATTTTGAATGAATCACAGAAAAAAATCAATGATGTTTTTTAAGGCTAATTTTGGTGGATCAGCTGAGATGATGGATGCATTTTCATTGTACTGCCTTCCAGAAAGAAGGGAGGTGGTGGTTCAAGGCCCCGTAGATACCTGTATACATTCCCAGGAATCATTACCTGTATGATTCCTAGTGCTTATAGATTGTATTTTACACATTGTTCGATCCTGTTCTCTCTTCTGGGTTAGTCCAGCCTTCCTCTTCTTCAATATAGCTTATTTGGTTCCACGAAGATTTGCACTAATTTCAGTTTACTTCTGCTCTTCCATTGGGGCCTGTGCTGTTGGTGTGTAGGAAAGAATGATTTCTTCCTGCGCCCATGACTGATGTTTTTATCAATGGTCCTTCTTTGCTTTCCCCTGAAGAATCTGCCCTCAAAACCACTTTACATCTGGACCTGGATGTGATAGCTCTGCACTTCAATGAAACGTGAGGGAAAACAGGACTCCTTGTAGTCCCTGCAAAGCAGTGCCCCTCCACCGTGGAGTCAACGCATCAGTCCTCTCCCTTGTTCTCTGCAGTTGGTGAGAAGTATTTGAACCCCAGACAAATTGGGGTTGAGTCTTGTGCTTCTACTTCTGCTACATAGTGGGTTCATTAGCCCATCTTCTGGCATTCGTCAGCTCATCCCTGGGTTAGTTCTGCTGATTTTTTCTATTCTTGCTGCAAAACTTAAAAGAATTACTATCACCTTTCTAAAAAATACTATTGATTTTTCTCTGCTCTGTCAGAACCTTCTTATAGCCAAAGTCCCTTAACCTGTTTTGTGGCCCAGACCCCTTTGACTATCGGGTGAAGTCTGTGGATCTTCTCTCAAAATAATGTTTTAAATGTATCACATAAGGTAGATAGTATTATAAAGAAAGCCCATAATGTTGGAATAAGTTGTGAAAATGTTAAATTGATGATATAGTTATATATGTATTTCTTTTAAAAAACACGAATTAAATGACAAGATTCAGTGTTGAGTCTCAGAACTACCATAATTTTAAAGTATTGGTGACAATAAAAGATATTTTTGACATCTACAATTGTAATGGGACTTTTTTTTTTTTTCAAGTTCACAGACACCCTCAATGTGACCCAGACTCTTACCTGTCTGTGTATGAGGCCACTTCTCTTTTGCTTTAATTGACTCCCCTGTACCTCAGCCCCTAATCTTGTTGGGACAATGGTATTACCTTATTTTTCCATCTGTTTTCCTGGTCCTTGCTTCTTCCTATCCTGACCCTATCCTGATCCTGTCCTGATTCTGAGGTCAGACAATCAACCCCATTCTTTAGTCTACCTGTTATGTTTGTAGATGTTTATACAGCCCAAGATATTCTTTGAAACACTTAGGTTGTTTCTTTTCCCTTTTGTTAGACTCCATTTAAAACTCTCAGTCTTCTCTATTTCAACCATTGAGTATTAGCCTACATTTGTAAGACATCTTTACAGTGTGCATTTTCTCCTAGATGTGTCACTTGGTCTTTAAATGGAAGACAATATATATTATTATCCCATCCATCCATCCATCCATCCATCCATCCATCCATCCATCCAGTATTTATTGAATCAGCTATGTGCCATGTACAGATATAAGCACTTGGATATGGTGGAGAAATGCTATGTGATTGTGCAGCATGGTGACCTAGTTTAACCTTTGGGATCAAGGAGGGCCAGAGTCCCAGAGATTTAAATAAGATCTGCATATCTGGTGAAAGAGGGTAAAGGAAATGGAGGAAATGTCCCAAGTAGAACAAACAGCAGTACTTTTCTACAGATGTGAAAAGACACTGTCCCTCAAAGTTAAAGGAGTTGTCAAAGCCAGATAACCTGGAATCCAGGGATCCTATCTCTCCACTCTGTGCCATCCCAGGATTACAAATGACATTTTCCTCTCTATTGCTCTGCTTCCATTGACTATTTCCATTTATAGCTATATGGAATTAGCCAACCTGTTTCTTATCTTTTCCTTTTAAGTTGGATATTCATTGAGGGAACTTTTACGTATGAGCATTTATTTTTAAAACTCAAAGTTAAAATGTTCTGAACTCGATTGTCACCCAGGGAAGATTTAACAATACACAATAATTATAATGATGATAATATGGAAGGGTAGTAGTTAACATTTACTGAGCCTTCTCTATGTACCAAACACTCTTCTATATACTTTCTACATATTCATTCATTTAATCCTCAGAACCCTACTCTGAAGTACACAGGGGTTGAGTGGCTTGAGCTTACAGTTGTATCTAGGACATAGGCTGGGATGTGGACCCAGGTAATCTGGTTCCAGAGCCCACGTTTTAAAATTACTCTTTTATACTTGGGATCATAGGGAGATAAGAACTTGCACAAAACCCTTTGCTTGCATGGTACTCTAACTCATCATGTTCAAAATGATCATCAAAACTTACCAGCCAGAAATCACTATGTTACTGTCTTGCATTTGCTCCGTGAGTTGCCTTGAAAGTTGAAGAGACTTTCACCTCTCACTCCTTCCTCTCTCCCTGGTTTGGCCGCAATGCCATTCACTGCCTGGCTGACACGTTCACCATCCAATCCTGTGGCCCACCTCCTGCCGGTGAGCTCAGCTCCCAGAGAAAGAAAAGTGAAGTGCTTGAAAAATCAATCAAGCAAACAAACGATTAAAAAAATAGATCGAAGAGAATATGCCTTTAAAACGCCAACCCCATTCACAGAGGTTATTAACTATACCCAATCTAAACTCTTTTAAAAAAGTGTTTTATTCTGCTTTGCGGCTGTGATGCCCAGCTTTCCGCAGTTGCATATGGGAGTCAGTGCAGTTGAGCAGGGATTTATTAGGTAAAAACTGAAGATTTCATCTGGAGCTTAGTCTTCCTCCTGCCCCATGTATTTTTAATTGTATCTAAGAGAGGTCCCGTTGGAAATTAGAGGATATTAATAAATGAAATATAATCATGTACTGAAGATATCCAACAGCTGTTGTTCTAGGTGCTGCAGTGCCTATCTCAACCCATATTTTTCCTTCACTTTTCAAGTTTGAAGACATTTAGAGAATCCCAGGATCCACAGAGGTTATTTAAGGATACTAAGTGATTTGAGGTTTTACAGTCATAGAGGGAAATAGAAGTAAAATGGGAAACTCTAAAGTATTAATATGTAGGGCAGTATTTAAAAAAAGAATATGGTAATTGGGTCAGCTCAGCACATAAGCATGTGTGTGAGAAAGACACATGCATTAGAAAAGGGAAAACTTTTTTTGTATTATAGCCTAACACTGTCACATATTAGAACAGTGCTCCGTAAATGGATAAATGACCTGAAAGAGGTTAAATGAGTTGACCAAGAGGCTAGGGTGGAGTGAGGACAGAGCCAGGATTGAAACACATTCTTCTGGCTTCAAGTACACTTGGCCTTTGCCTTTTGGCCAAACAGATGGCAAGAAGGTTCTGTGTTAAGAGAAAAAAATTGAAAGAGAAGGTATTCGTTTTGGGGACCAATGTGTTATAGTTGACTCTGGATTTTAAAAAAAAAGTTCACACTTATATGTGGAATCTAGTGAACAAAATATACTTAACAACAGGGAAGCATAAAATAGACTGACGAATCTCAGAGGGAAGGAGGCAGGGTGATGTAAGAGATTAACCAAATAATTTATATGCACGTATGCATAACCCTTGGACACAGAGAACAGTGTGGTGAAGGCCTGCGGAGGGGGCAGGAGCAGGGTGAAGAGGGTCAATGGGGGGAAGAAAAGGGGATATCTGTAATATTTTCAACAATAAAGATTTAAAAAAAAAGTTCAGTACAACACTCAGATTACCAGCTTTGTAACCTGTATAAGTTATTGGACCTGGAACCTCAAGCTTGGAGCTCCTCATGCTTACCCTAAAGGTTTTTTGAGGATGAGCTTACTTACCACCTCTGAGATGAATTAAAATAATATACATGATAGTATCTGGTGCTTGATAAATGTGAAATTCCCTTCTCCTTCCTTTACATTCTGATCTAGAAGTTGTCTAAATTTTCCCTGATGACATTTTCTGATGAGTCCGCTTTGTCTTATAAATCTTATAAAGAACCATTTTATTTTATGTAGCATCAGCATGTAGACCTAAGTAAAAACCAACCAAACAAAACACAAAACAGAGCTTTTGTGTGTTGTAAGATGACTTCCCAGAGGTTATCTGGCCATACGGTTGGGAGTCTTGTGGAGTCATGAAGATGTTTTCTACAGTTTAACTTTTAAGAAAACAGCAGTGATATAACGTAAACATCAGGAGAAACGATGAGATGATGGCATCTTACGCCATGTGAACTTGTGGCTGTATTTATGCAGCGTGGTTGTGATTTATGTTGTGAGTGGTTAATGTCCAGATCAGTTCCACATCATGGAAAGCTGATCTCACATAAGATGAGGATAAATGGGTTAAAAAAAAAAAAAAGACTAGCAGAGGTTGCTGTGGTTTGTAAAAAGGAAGTGGTTGGGGAGGAGATTGATGACTGAGGATTAATAGACCAGCGAGAACTGTTGCAGGGTTGAAGGCAAGGAGCGGGGGGCCATGCCTTCCTCCTTCTTGGTAGAGTGGGAAATATCATTAGAGGGTAATAAATATATTTAGTTTAAACTTCAGGTCTTTATGTTTATATGAGGAAAGATTAGATTACAGATTTATTACAACTCCTTCCCCAAAATATCTGGGAGTAAATAAAAAAAACTGAACAATCCTCTATAACTCATATTAACAGGATGGGGGTGCAGGAAGAGAGTGTGTGTGCCATTATATAGAACAATGAATAGAATGAAAAGCACTGATGGCTGACAGACTCCCACACTATCTTCTCCTCTATCTCCTGCCTGACCTTGGCTGACAACCCTGAGTGCAGCTGAGCCCTCAGCGCGAGGAAAGGAGATGGGAGGGAGAGACAACTCACGTACTACTGACAGTGGAGGATCCTAAATGTTAAGAAGACATTACTCCACGCCCCCCCTGCCCCGCCCGCCAAAGAGCTTTCCTCTCAATTTCCCACACTTAGTGAAATAGAAGCCTCCAATGCCGGACTTGCTCCTGGCTGTACTGATTACGGTCAGATGTTTAGACACACTGGGCTAATGTGCTTTGACTTGACCACAGCCAGGACTGTCGGTCCCTATGACAGATACTGGTTGAGTGCCATTTTTGTTATGAATATAAATTATGTAGGACCTGGAGCCCTATGTACAATTATTCATTATGTTGCTGTGTCAACTAATCATTGCGGAAACTTTTGTTTGATGTTGGTCCTGATTGTCCAATTTCAGGATTATGACATGCAATAAAGGTGCTAATTTCAAATTCAGATGTCAGCCAGCCACGATGATAAGGTTTTATAAGTGTGTGCTGTAAAGGAACTTTAAGTTTACAACTTGTTCTCAACATATAAAGAACAACCTTGTTTAATGCTTTAAAAGAGTGTTGTTGTTTACTTATGGCACTCACAGAATTCCCAAGGGAGGGGGTGGGTGGGAGAAAATGTCATAGATAAAATGGAAAGTGAACATAATAGAGTGATCAGGAACATGAGATTTGAAATGAAACCTCAGTTTGAGTCTCAGTCCTGTCATGTATTTACTCTCTCAACCTCATTTCCCCCATATCTATAATAATAAAAGCATAATATGCTAATTAGACCAGACAGCCAAACGACCTTTGAGGCGTCATTATGGATGTCCTTCTGGACAAAGCCATAGCGGGGGGGCTGAGGAAGATGCGATTAGGGGCGATCAGGCAGGCAGGCAGACTGGTTAGGGGTGATGATCAGACAGGCAGGTGAGTGTTTAGGGGCAATCAGGCAGACAGGCAGAGTGGTTAGGGGCAGTCAGGCAGACATGGCAGGCAGGTGAGTGATTAGGAGCCAGTGGTCCCAGACTGCAAGAGGAATGTTGGACTGCTGGTTAGGCCCAATAAACCAGCAGTCAGACATCCCCTGAGGGGTCTCAGATTGTGAGAGGGTGCAGGCCAGGCTGAGGGACCCCCCCCTGCACGAATTTTGTGCACCGGGCCTCAAATATATATATATATATATATATATATATTTGAGGCCCGGTGCACAAATATATATATATATATATATATATATATATTTGGGATAGTGCCATAACTGTCTCATAGAGATGTGATGATGGAGATGATACATATAAAGGCTCCAGCCTAGCATATAGTGAGTGTTCAAGAAATGCTAGCTGCCATTAATAATGAAGATAAACTTAATAAAGTTATTACAGTTAACATATCAAATTTATAATCCTTCCTGAAAATAGAGAGGAATTAATGTCCGTTTCATTGGTACTTAGAACGTATTTATTTTTGTCGTTTAGTGCCTTTTAGAGCAATGTGGAGAACGTCAATCATGTGGCTTGAGGGTTTATTACTGGGAGGTGACTTGCTATCGATTTTTTAAAAAAAACATCCAGTTGAGGTGAAATGTTCTTTAAGGTTCCCATCCCCTGCTTTTGACCCCCTTCCCTCCTTGAAGAGAAATTTGGTGGCAATAATCTGTACATGCTTTTTTATTTTTTCTGGCTTAAGTGACCTAAATTCTTTGGGTTTATGAAGTAGTGTGCTGCAGGAGAAAAAGAACAGGACTAGGAGCTAGAGGTCTGAACCCACCCTTGCCCATGCGATCTGTCTTCAGCTTTGGAGGACAGATTCCGGAAACATCGTCGGCTCTTTGATGCTGCTGTGGCTCCAGTTAGCCCTCACTCCCTTTGTCTCCATGTCTGGCATTTCATCTGTGTACATGCCTGCTGTTCTGCTTGGAACACCACATGGTTATTTTACAAAAATTAGTAGCTGCCTACCCACTAGACTGGGCGTTCTTTCAGGGTATTTTATGAACCTTTACATTCCCAGTGCCCAGCACAGAGTCTGGTGCTACAAGCTGACCTAGTGAAGATTTGTTAATGATCGCAGAGCCAGATCAAGGTATGACTTCAAGCTCACTTACTGGGTGGTCTTGAGTAATTCACTCACTTCTTTATACCCACAATTTCCTTGTCTCACGAATGAGCGTTATACCCGATTTGTCTCCTATAAATCATCGATGTGAGCTCCAATGAACAAATGTTTTCTGTGAATTTCAAAATGTGGGACAAGAGAAGATAATAACAAATTCTAGTCATAATATTGAAACCTAAGCTATAATCTTCACTGCGGTGTGAGAATTGGACACGGAAACTTCTATCACCGGGGCATCTCCTAAATATGATGCTACGGAGACACACAACATAACGCTGGGCAGCTGATAATGCTGTTCATTGACTTCTTTATTATGTGCCACGTCCTGTTCTGAGGATTTAACCAATATGTCTCATTGAATCCCTACAGCGTTCCTATCAAATCTGGAGCCCATTATTCTCAATTTACAGAAGCAGAACTCTGTGACTAGCAGAGGATTTCAGACATAGATAAAAAGCAAGTTGAAGAGCAGTGTGTAGACTGTTGTATTCATTTTTTAAGCAGAGAAGAGGCAGCTCTGCTAGGCCATCCACCAGAAAATTAACAGTGTTTGTCGCTGGGGACTGCATTTATGGAGAAGCTTTGGCACTCTCTGGGTACTTTTCCATTTAGTTTGAGAAAATGTTTTTTACAAGCATGTATATTTTACAGTTAATAAAACAAAGCAATAAATGTTAGTCCTAAACAAAAAGAACTTTAGTGTTCTTGATTCAAAACAAAAGATACCCAAGATTTCTTCTTTTTTTCTCCCACTCTTCCCAGCATTTTCCTTGTTTCCTGAATCTCAGCAATTCACTTGCTTTTGACTTGCCTTCATCTGCCATATTTGTGAGGGAGAGTGGAGCTTACACTGGTAAATGTGAAATTTTTTTGAAATCTCAGTGGCTGTGAAAAGGATTACAGCTTTCTAGCCAGCAAATACCTCTTTCCATTAGGGAGCAAACTCTCGAAGTTTCAAAAATTTAATATACCAAACGGCGCTATCCTAGATTAATGGAAGTTGTAAACCTTAATTAAATCTGCCTTCCCCATTCACCAGGCTGAGAAGGCCCTCAGCCTGGGGGAGCCTCTGAGAAGCTGGCACAGGCTCCTCTGGTCACCCACATTCACGTGCAGACTGTAATCAAGGAGTTTGTTGCTACGTGTTTACGTGCCAGTGATGTCACCGGGCTTCCAAAACCCACACTGAGGCCATGGGCTGTGGCCCCTGCCATCTGGTTGGCGAGCTTTCTAGACACGGCACCTGTACCTTGTTGCCCGTGGGATTTCAGTTCTCATCATTACCACGGAACTTTCTCACACCCACTGACCCAGATGTTTGCTGGTTTCCAGAGCCAGTGTGTGTGGTCAGGCAGCTAAATTCCAATTTTAGAATGCTGCTTAGGACCACGAAACTCTGTTAATTTAGGCTTTTCAAGGGCTGATGCTGTGTGTGTATGTGTGTGTGTGTTGGGGAAAGGACAGTAATGAAGATCAGTCAACAAACAATTTCCAACCAGTGAATAGACATATATTTCAATTTACAGAGGTTTTGAGTGTTAGCAGTGACAAAAGAAAAGGTATTGGAAAGGTTGAATGGCTCTGGAATTTTAACTTATCCACATTTTAAAGGACAGCATTAACAGTTTTTTTACAGAAAGATAATAGTGCTTATTTCACCTCTGAATTTCTGGTGACTTCACAACTTTCTTCAGTAATGTCTCAGATTTTGACATCATTTCTAATCACCAAGATTTTTCTAATGCCTAAAATAAACATTTCTTCTTCTAAAATTTATGGAGGGATCCGCATCTCTCTCCCTCCCTCCCATACCCTATTCTTTGTTAGGTATTGTAATTGGCATTGAGGCTGCATCCTTGAACCAGATAGACAAGTTCTCTTGCTCTTAGAAGCTGATATTCTGTAATAAATAAATTAAATAAGCATTTCAGTTAATATTAAGTGCTATGAATAAATCTGAACGAGACAGCATGATGGGGGGCGGGAAGTAGGGTGGGGAGAGGACTTCTTGTTTCTGATTAGGTGGCTGGGAAAGCTTCTCTGTGGAGCTGACCCCAGGTGAGACCTGAGGATGAGAATTATGGGAGAGACTGTTGGTCAGTCCGGGGGCTTCCGTTTTCCTGTTTGTAAATGGTGGCAGGAGGGGCAGGATGATGGTGCCTACCTCACAGGTGGGTTGGGATTAACTGAGGTAACATGCAAGAATACCCAGCCTTGAGTTATAATAATAAGTGGGCTTTAAAAATCCTCCCATCCCCTTTGCATGTCTGTTAGTTGAAATAGTTAGTCGTCATGTCATCTATGTGAAAATCTGTTGGCAGTAGGGCCGGAATAACAGGCCTCCTAAAGCCATGCTTTGAATTTAGCGTGAGGACCAAGCGAGATGATGCCTGAATCTGGCCTGGCCTCTTGAGATTATCAGAGGGGTTAATTGTGTTCCATTCTTTGCCAACTTTATTTCAAGAGTTGGCTAGAACTTAGTTTTTTGATAGATGAGTTGGACATGGGATTTCATAGTATGAACCCCGCCTTGGGTTTACTTAACTCGATTTGTTCTCCCCAAGGAGGTGAGTTGCAGGAAGCCCCGAAGGCAGGGCTAGCACGCAGGCCTCAGGAGGCTCCTGAGATATGCTCAAATCTTGGCAGATCCTCCACTGAAATTCCCAAGTTCTGCTGCACAGAGCATGGAAGGGATGGCTTTGGCTTGAGAAGATTTGACAGCAGGTGTTACCTTGTGGCTGCCAAGTGCTAGATGATAGAGATTCCTCATTGCAAGAATGCTGGAGAAAGCACATTTTCCTGGTCATGGTCCAATTTGAGTTTATTCTTACTAGTTCATCATTTTTGTAGACTTTATTTCAAAAGCTGCATTCACGTTTCCTGAAAAAGCACAGTAATAACTAGTGCTCACATTTTTCTAGCATATGCACCTTGACCTGGGTCTTTGAGCCTTACAACAACCCTGGTGTTGTTAGGGCTAGCCCAGGAATGGCATACCTAGATGGTGGCGAATGTTACTCTATTAATGCTGTGATGCTAGAATTTTGGGGGCTGAATCTGGGTTCTATCACCGGCTGTGAGACCCTGGTTGACTTATTTAACTACTTTGGCACTTTGTGATGATTAAGTTAATGTATGTAAGCCTGGGTGTGAACCAAAACTTTGTATGGGGAGGCAGAGACTCCGGAGGTCACTCACTGACTTGAGTGAGCAAATTTACAGAACTGAGACCCAGCGTGAATCTCTTGATCCTAAGTCTATTATTCTTCCTATTTTCTCTTGTGTCGAACAGTTATTGGTTATGATTTTAAGACATAAACTCAGAACATGGTATAGAAAAGTATTTAACATTATAGTAATAAAATAGCACACTATTAGCAGTAGTAGTGCCGTTAATTTTTCTTTTAACACAGGGAGGCTGAGGCACACAGTCATAATTTTGAAATCTTTTTATATCTTGTTCCTAGTTTTATAATGAGTATGAAAAGCATAACACTGAAAATGATATTTTTAATATTGCAATCAAATGAACTTTTTGTGAGGCAAAACTGCAAAAGAATACAATTAAACAGATGAATTAGAAATGTATACATAACAATGAGTATTTTCCCTTCTAAATAGATTATAGACTTTTTTTCAGGGATGCTGTCCTTCCTCAGATATATCTACAACTTCTCTTTGGAAATTGCCTAAACAATCAGCAATACCTAAGTATTTTAAGGTCATTGTTACATTTTTAAAAATAAAATTTATTTGAGGAAATATTTAGTAAAACAACAACAACAATGACCAAAAGAAAAAAAAGAAGAAGCATCACTCAATAGTTGTTTTTTCAGAAGCAGAAAGTGGCTTCAAAAATAAACAAGAGGCCTGAACCAAGATAGTGGCTTAAGTGAACACTGGTACTCATATACTCTCACAACCACCTCAAAATTACTAAAATATAGAACAACCGTCATTCAGAAATGCATGCAATCTGGCTGAATTAGAGAAGTAAAAAAGAAAGCACATTGAGACTGGTAGGACGGGGTGGAGGCACTGATCGGGCTGGTTACACACCCACATATGGTGTTTTTTCAATTAGGAGGGATATCTCAAGCTGTGGAGGCTCCCATGAGGAGCAAGGAGTCCCAGCCCCACACCAGAACCATCAGCCCAGAGTTCCAGTGCTGAGAAGAAAAACCCATGTAACGTAGGGCTGTGAAAATCAGCAAAGATTGTGGCTGAGTTACACGGAGGCTGCTAGAGACATAGGCAGTTCCTCTTAAAGAGCCAGCAGACAAACTTACTCAGACTCACTCCCTCTGAGCTCCAGCAGCTTGAAAGGATCCAGGGACATACAGGGAGGAATAAATTGTCTGGTATTAGGGCAAAAACTTGGGAGCAGCTTTCTCCCAGACAAAAGTGCTGGTGCCTCCCGCTGTCGCCCCCATCCCCTCAAGAGCTGACTGTCAGGTGTCCTATCTGAGTATCTATCAACCTGGCCCACACTGTTTGCCCCACCCTGGTGATTCCCTGAGACCCTGCCCCACCCAATTTTCAGGCCCACCCAAGCCATTTGAAGTGTCTTTTCCATATGTATGGCCTGTCACGGCTCAGGCTTCAGACTTTCCTAAAATCTCTCAAACAAGCAGGATTCAGCATGCCCCATACCTCTCAATAAATGTCCCAGGCCCAACACTAGCAGCAGCTTGCCAAGGTTCCCAGCTTGGCCTCTCCTGGGTACCTCTAAGCATAACACATGTAGCAGCCATCTGCAGATCACTCTGTAGCTCGTGCCCAGTGGCCCCAGGCAGGGCACAAAGAGGGGCTGACTTTGCATCTCCTAGGATGCATAACACTGAGTCAGTGCATCTTGTGGACAGCTTCAGAACATGCCAGATTACAACTCTACCACATCCATAAGTGACACATTCATGGGATGGACTCAGTGAGCACCAAAGCCCCACTGAAGCAAATCCTGCTTCATACAGGGCTCTCCTGCACAGCAGCTCTTCCACTGTAGTCATAGCTGCTTATTACAGCCAGTTGGCCTGGGGTCAATTCCTCCAGTGACACCAACAGCAATAAAGGCTCAATTACAACAGGACAGTGCACACAGTCCACACAGGGGTGTACCTACAGCCCACACAGGTGTGACTAGAGAGGCTAAGGTACTGGGACACCTATTATACAAGGCCATTCTACCTAATACATAGACACAAACACATTGAAGCAGCCCAAATGTGGAGACAAAGAAACATGTCACAAATGAAAGCACAGAAGAAATCTCCAGAAAAAGAACTAAATGAAATGGAAGCAGGCAAACTACCACATGCAGAGTTCAAAACAATGGTTACAAGGATGCTCAAGGAACTTAATGAGAGCTTCAAGGAGCTTAGTGAGAATGTCAAGGAAATTAGTGAGAACATCAAAGACATGAAGAATGACCAGTCAGAAGCGAAGGGTACACTATTTTTGTGAAGAATAATTTACAAGGGTGTGTGTCTTGAGAGTGCCCCAGAGATCTACTTGATATAATTACTCTGTTGGCTTCAGGTGGACACAGAGATAGAGAAAGGCAAGAGGTGTCTGCTTGGAGTTACAGTTTGTGGAGATATATATATATATATATATATATATATATATATATATATATATATATATATATATGTCAGCCACTTCCCTGCTTCAGCAAAAACCTACACAAAGTCACCCATTTTCATTAGCCATTCAGGACTGAAAGCTGTCACTTACTTCATCTGACCCAGGGCACTGTGGACTTACCAGATGTCTTGGAATGTAATAATTGTACTGTCTCCTAAAACTTTTATATTAGACAAAAGGCATATGTTTCTTTTATAGCTGACCTAATGTAGGATTTCCAGTTGTAGCTGTGACACTGATTAACTTCCACGACAACTTATTTTGTTTATATTTTAAAAATTGAGTCCAAGGTAGTAATTTTTGCAAACATCAAATATGTGAATGCATGGTCGTGTTCAGGAAATTTCAGCATCAGGAGATGATTTTAACTTGGTTTGAGATGAGAATAAGTTGCTGTTTCAAGGTTGACATCATCCTGATGAATACAAGCCAGGAAAATGTTACATGAACATTTAAACGGAAAAGACCCTTCCAGGTACCTTTCCTACTTGGGGAAGAGAGTCCTTCTATCCAGGAAAAACATTATGAGCATCATTCTTCCTCCTTTAGACTGCAGCCCTAGCTGGGCAGTGGTCAGAGAACTCATTGCTCAGTGACCTTCAGTTAGTACTCCAGCTCTCTGAGCTTTAATTTCCTCATATCTAAAGCGAGGTTAATAATAATAATGATAATAATATCTATTTTACTGGATTTCTGGAGAATTAAATGAAACATGTATAGCACTTGGCATATGTGTACAGTGAATATATTTTTAAAAAGTAATGTAGTACTTTTCTCATAGTCCAGTGAGGTAAGTGGCAGTCATCCTCTTTTCCTTTGGGGAGGTGACAAATCA
This sequence comes from Murina feae, assembly GCA_004026665.1. Taxonomy (NCBI): domain Eukaryota; kingdom Metazoa; phylum Chordata; class Mammalia; order Chiroptera; family Vespertilionidae; genus Murina; species Murina feae. The sequence continues at coordinate 19,072 of PVJC01010717.1, read as the reverse complement.
GAGTTCAAGCCCTGTTCTCGTAGCCACATACTTATGTAATGGCAGGGCTGAGATTCAAACCAAATGCCTCATGACTGCAGAAGTTCATATTCTTCCCACCGCATGCACTTTTTCTGATTATTAATCTGTGTGTGGTATCACTGAGTGAATAGTAATTTCAGTTCCATTAGCCTTTATTGACTCTCATGCTCTGGGTCCATTGTTAGTGTGTGTTACCTGAGTAAGCTTCCACAATTTATTTCACTTTTCTCTTCTTCAGCTTCCTCATCTGTAAACTGGTAGCAAGATTTTAAGAAGTTAATTGGTGCCTACAACATAACATATATTAGGTAACATCTCCAGTAGCTGCACCCTATATTCAAACATTAATATTTTTTTCTAATGAGACTTATGAAAAACTAGAGGCCTGGTGCGTGAAATTTGTGTATGGGGGGTGGGTGGGAATGTGTGTCCCTCAGCCCATCCTACACCCTCTCCAATCTGGGACCCCTTAAGGGATGTCCAACTGCCTGTTTAGGCTTGATCCGGAATTGGGCCTAAACAGGCAGTTGGACATCCCTCTCATAAGACAGGACGGCTGGCTCCCAACCGCTCACCTGCCTGCCTCCTTGATTGACCCTAACCATTTCTGCCTGCCAACCTGATCACCCCCTAACCACTCCCCTGCCAGCCTGATAGATGCCTAACTGCTCCCCTGCCAGACCGATTGCCCCTAACTGCCCTCCCCTGCTGGCCTGGTCACCCTCAACTGCCCTCCCCCGCTGGCCATCTTGTGGTAGCCATCTTGTGTCCACATGGGGGCAGCCATCTTGTGTGTTGGAGTGATGGTCACTTTGCATATTACCTCTTTATTATATAGGATGGCTTTAAAAGAGTGTAAGTCTGGTGTTGCCACTATTTGAATTTTTACCGAACTTGCATACTTTTGATTTTTGGGGATTCTGGAATTGTGGATAAGGAATTGTGAACCATAGCAGCTCTTTGCAGCCACTTTCTGCTTATGCTGCTGCCAGCTGTTGCCCAGTCTGTCTTTAAAAGATTGGATTCCTCTGTGTCACACAGAGTGACTATTGATATAATTTGTCTTCTGTTTCCTGCAGGAAATCTGTTATTTCTTTCATGCTCCACCATCAAAGAGAAAGTCAGAGGAAAATGTGTCTTGTCATCTCTTTGGGTGTCTGTGTTAGATCCTGATGAGCTCTGTTTCTCAATTATAAAAATACTCATCTTGGCCACCAAGTTTCTCAATCTCTCTCCTGGTCCCTCTCTTCTCAGTGCTCAAAGAATATGACATTGTTCATTGCTTTTAGCAACCTGACTTTGGCCTGGTGTAAATGGTTTCTTAAACTGAGAAGAGGATATCTGTTTTTCTTCTGAACATTTAAAAAGATTTTGAACATGAAGCAGATTGGAAAGAGTAATTTCCTTGTTTTAATACTGAGAGATAAGGACTTCTAATGGCTTCATGTCTGTAAAGGGTTGTGATCTCATGAATGGTCCCAGCCTCATCTGTTTCTGCCTCATTCTTCTTTCCATGGGCACCGTTTCCACCCTCACTTTTCAATACTCTCAGGGGATCTCTTTCCTATCCTCCCATCCCTGTTTCCTGTTTCTGTTACCTGCTACTTTTAAACCAATGATACCCTGTTTCCCCAAAAATAAGACAGTGTCTTATATTAATTTTTGCTCCCAAAGATGTGCTAGGTCTTATTTTCAGGGGATGTCTTATTTTTCCATGAAGAAGAATACACTACACATTTATTGTTGAACAAAAAAAAGGAAATTTATTACCTGTGTGTCCACCCAATGTGCCCAATTCCTGCCCTGCGCAACTCACTGTCTAACTGTGAGTCAGCCAGACTCTGTCAGGGCAGAGCGAGCAGCAGGAGGCAGCTTGTCCTGGTGGTGGCACAGGCTCTCTGATTAAAAGAGACCTTGCACTTCCTGTCTGCTCCAGCTACACTGCGGTCAATAGTGTGGTGGTGGGCGCCGCTACCGCCCAGAGTCCAGAGTTATGGTAGCTTTGGGGGGCCTTATTATCGGGGAGGCCTTATGTTCAGGGAAGGCTTATTATTGGGGGGATGCCTTATAGTTCAGTGAGAGGCAAACTGTAAGTAGGTCTTATTTTCAGGGGGTATCTTACTTTTAGGAAAACAGAGTACAGACTTTGCCTTATTTTCTCCTATAGACTTGGTGTCTGTGTGCATTGTCTTGGCTATTCAGTTGCCAGTTTCTAAAAAAACAGTTTCCTAGGACCCTGGCAGGGGAACTCATTTGGTTAGAGTGTTGTCCCAATACACCAAGGTTGTGGATTCAGTCCTTGGTGAGGGCACACACAGGAAACAGACAGGGACTGCACAAATAAGTGGAACAACAAAGCAACGTTTCTCTCTCTGTGTGTGTGTGTCTCTCTCTCCTTCTCTTTTTTCCTCTCTCTCAAATCAACAAAGAACAAACAATTGCCTAACAAGCCCGTTGCCTCTTACTTTCTCTTCATGTCAGAGGCTTTCCTGGGATTCTGCTCACACAGGCAGACACTTGAACTTCTAGTTTCATGAATGTGCCAGAGAACTGCATAGACAGAAAGAGGCACCCAGTTCCCATTGGGTGAATTCTGATTCCATCGGATAATCGGAGAAAGTGGGCAGGCTTACATTTCCTGGACAATTTGGAAAGGGACTTGCTTTGAAATGGATGGCTTGAGAGAAATGGAATTTTTGGAGAATTTCCATTGCTCCTCCTGCTCCTTTCCTCTTCCCACCATGAACATGTCAGGGGGCTTCCTGGATGCACTACTCATTTCTTCGGACTCAAAGGAAAGCCATATCATGTGTGTTTCAAGTACCGCACGAGGTTTGTCTTTAAAGTAAAGCTTCCTTTGCCAGGCTCACAAATGATGGATTTTGTTTTCCTTTGGCCTGAGGGTCAAGAGAGTGGGCACTTTGTATTTATCAGTCCACATGGTCATTTCCTTCTTCCTACCCCAGGGCCCTCTCCCTGTCTTAGGCGAGAGAAATCAGTGGGTCCGGCGCAGTGACCTCCACTGGGTCAGACACAATTCTGGAAGCCTTTGTGCATTCATTTCCTTAAATAAGTGGAAGGTAAAATGTCTGAAAGTAGGGCAGCTGTGGGGCTGTCCTCAAGCGTCAATGTTGGTTGTTTGTTTTTCTGGATTTTCACAAAGGAGCTTTTGCCAGAAGACCTTTGCACTCATGCTCATAAACCACCCCCCAAAATTACAAAAATACTTAACAAAAACAAGACAGAAGCCAGACTTAAGGTTATCTTACCCAAACAGGACTCCTTCCTCCAGATTGTACAAACAATGGAGCTCCCCAGTTGAGCTTCAATCCATCATTCCTGATGCGTTCTGCGCACGTTGTGCTTTATCTTGAACTCATACCATATTGTCCAATCCTCAGGGCTCAGGTCTGTTTCCTCACCTTCTTTAGCCACCAAATGGTGAGTCCATTTGGAAAAAAAGAATAGTGTGCTAGCCCCCCTCCCCCCATGTGTTCAGCAATTAGGAAGAAACGTTTTCGAAAATTTGTGCTGGAGGATAATCTAAGCAGTTTCCTTGGGTGGTCTTGCATGTCTTCTTTCTTACCCCCCTGAGGCATTTGGTTGCATTTCCTTTTTGACCTCTCCCCAAGAAGCTGGGTGCACAGCCCCACACTTCTTGCCTGCTTTCTAAACTGTGCATGAGGGTGCCTGGTTGTTTGAAATCTCTCTACTTCGGAAGGAAGAAATTGGTGCTCTCAAGGAACTAGCAGCAGCGTAAATAGCAGGTGCAAATCCTCCAGATGAGGTCCAGCAAAGGGAGAGTGCTTAAGTGGCTGTGCTGAATTCTTTCTGCCTAACTTGATAGTATATTTTTTGATATTATAACCCATCTGTGCTTTAAATATGCCTATTCTCCAAAGCAGCATTTTTTTTTCTTTCTTCTAGTGCTCTGACCCCTGGGTTACTTGGATATAAATGTACTGTGTTTAGCCATTGGGTATTTATGTCTGAGGAGCAAACCTGTTACTCTGGCCTAAGATGCATGAATAGACTGTTCTTTCCAGATCTGAGTATCTTTAAGAGGTGTTGCTGACAACAGGTCCATTTGGCAGCACGATGCTCTCTCTCTATTCAAACAAACATTCTATTGGTTGTATTAATGTTTGTATCAGACTGTGGTAAATGCAGTGTTCTTAAAGCTGAACCTGTAAAGAAATATGAAGTAGGGACAATGAATTCAATGGGAATGGTCATTCCACCTATAATCTTCAAGTTTCCCTCTTTTGATATCTCTTCATTTAAGTTTCATTTAGAATTTTTTAAAATCAGTCAGGCTGTGCTAGGCTATGTTGCAGTAACAAACAACACTCAGATTTCAGTTGCATAATAGAACAAGTTTTCATTATTGTTTATGTTACATATCCATGTAGATCTCACTCGAGGATTCAGGTTGATGGAGTCTTCTCCATCCAGAATGTTGCCAGTTACCATGGGAAGGATACACAATGAATTATGTATCACATTTTGTGGGATCTGGTTTAGGATTAATATTATTTACACTCACATATTATAGGCCAGTAAACAAAGGAATGTGAAGGCAAGTCAATGGCCATGCCTAACTTCAAGGGGGCAGGAAATTGTACCCTATCATCTTCTTGGAGGGAGGAGAATCAGGAATTTTTGGTGAACAGCACTAAATGCCTACCACAGACTATACATAAGCCAGATACTATAATGAATGCTAGGGACACAAAAATGAATGGAATGTATTCTAGTCCTAGAGAAATTACATTTTTGGTAAACAACTTTATGTAAGGATTTTAAAATATAATGATGAAGCTAAGGTAGTTTAAAATGATCTCTGTATTAAGAGATTTGTAATGTCTTCTTTATCATCCCATTTCTCCAGTTCTTTTATTTTTCCAAAAGTTACAAATGGCTATGAAACCATCTTCAAAACTTCTAATCTGGTTAAGAAAAAGTGGTTTTACTTAATTTTATATCATCGAGGGCCCTCCTTTGAATCACTATGACACACACAGTTTTTGTGTTTTTGCCATGCGTTAGCAGTCTAAAAGTTAAATGTGCCTCAGGAGAATAACTTCTTTATTACATTCTGGCTGAGAACTCAGACAAAATTCCATTGAAGGCCAATTGGTTTTTAATTTTTTTTCCCTATGTGTCCTTCAGTGCTGAAACTGGAAATAAACCAGCAGTATGGCTTCATAACTCACAGTGTAGCAATACCGCACAATACACAAGCACATTTGTCATTTAAAATATCAGACATCTGTCTGAAGTTGGTGCTGACCTTCTAAACTGCAACTGAATGTCCAGATTGTTATTTCTCCGTCCTCGTCAGAGGCGTTTTCAGTCCTGGGTTCACAGCCCCGTCCTTCTTGTCTGCTTCCTAGTGTGTTATGGGTTGTTTCCTAGAGTCTAGACAGTCAATGAAAAGTGACTGTGTAATCCATTTCCTGTTCATCTCTGCAAAATTCAGAGGAAGGTCTCAAAGCTTGGAGACAGACCCCCTCCCCCTCCCCCTCCTTGGTAGGTAGAGTAGACATTCAGGCTCTATGAGACATGAGTTGAAATCTTGGCTGGCCTGTTGCTACCTGTAGCACATTGGTCAAGTTGCTTAACCTCTTTAAGTCTCAGCTTCCTTCTCAGTAAAATGAGGAAATAAAAACTGTTTCAAAGGGTTGTTGTGAGAGTCAAGAATATGGTTTATATAAAATGCGCACGATGTCTGACATGTAATAAGCACCCAATAAATATTCCCTAATGGCACAGGGCTTACTGGTTTTCAAAGGATTTCTGTGCATTTTATCTCATGGGGACAAATCAAGGAGGTGAATTGGTTTTCCATTAACTTGCCAAAAAAAAAAAAAAAAAAAGATTGAATTCTCTTGGACTCACAGTCACAGTTGACTTAGCAAAGATCTTAATTAATTACAGTGTGTGTCTGTTTTATCCTCTGTTCCTGTTTCTCTTCACTTATTAGAATCCATGCAAATTGAGTCCTTTAACTACCTTTCTTCCTCTTCTTTTAAAAAAAAATTTAAAATAGATTGAGAGAGAGAGAGAGAGAGAGAGAAAGAAAGTATTGATGTGAGAGGGAAATATTGATTGGCTGCCTTCTTCATGTCTCTCGAACCTGCAACCCGGGCATATGCCCTGATCAGGAATTGAACTCACAGCTTTTCAGTGCACAGGATGAAGCCCAGCTAGCTGAGCCACACCAGGACTAACTACCTTTCTTACTAATCTTTCCCTCATGCTTTTTTTTTTTTTTTTTAAGTTTAGTTTTGAGTGATTACTTTAGTGAGCAATGATTAAGAGCTGAGAGGATTGGTGCCAATACTATAGTAAAAGGAAACAAAAACTTTAATAGTTTTAATAATAATAGCTAACACTAATTGAATCTGTTCCTAGTTTATAATTAAAGTTTCCTTTTTTCATATGAAATTGTAGTGTTAACGCTCCCGAGACGCTGTAAGGGAGCTATGGGTACTCTTTGCATATTACAGAAGGAGAAACCTGTCTAGAAAGTTAAGTCATTCACTCTAGGCAACATATTTAATAAGTGCTAACAAGCACCGTTTCTGGAATTTGAATCCATGATGGCTTCATTTCTAAAGAGCTTGTTTTCCTTCACTGAGCTCTATTGTAGAGAGAAGTGTGAGCTGAAACAGGGCAGTTACAGTCCTGGCTGACGAATGCCTGTGAGCACTGCTTGAGCAGATGGATTGTGGTAACTACAGCAAGAGGATGTGCTGTTGCCTTTCTGTTCCATGGGAACTTGTTTGTGGGGGGACTTTAAAATGTACGCATGGGTGCTGCTCTGGACTCCTCATGGGAGTTTCCAGACCTAGAAGCCTGCCCTCTGTGTGATTCTCCATACGGGGCTTCAGAGTCTGTGTTCGTGTGGGCGGCTCCCCTGCATCCACAATGGAAGGGTTGCTAATGAGAAGACAGCGGTAAAAATGGACACTAGGAAAACAAATAGGCTGCACCATCCTGTCTGAAAGTCGCCTCATTGTTCTCAACCCTGACGACATTCTAAACAAGTCCTCTGCATTGCTGGGAGCCACACTGTTTGTGCATGCAGGGCCTTGCTGTCCATTTTCCATGTGAAAACATTTCCTAAGGTAAACATTGAGAACTAGATGATAGCTTACCAGTCAAAATTTTTACTTTGAATGATGAGGCTGACTTGGCTGGATATCATTCTTAAATGATGGTGGCCGTTCATGACTTAAAACCTGGTTGCTCAAATACAGGACATTTGGCAGATCTTAAAAGGATTGAGGTCTTATTATGTTTTTTTGTTTTGTTTGTTTGTTTTAAGTAGGCAGTGGAGGCTGGTGCAACGTTTTCTAATCTAGTTTCATGGTCCTTTTGATCAACTCCAAGCAAAACAGAACCAGACAACATCTCTCAAAGGGTTAACACCCTGGAATCTCACATTTAACAATTGGCATTATGTCCTCTGCATTCTTGAGGAATTTTCTCACTGAGGTCCGAAAGAATGGTTTGTTATGCAAGACAGTGGTCCAGTGACTTTGCATATCACATTCTCTTAATCAGGAGGGAAAACCCTGAATGCTAATTGGGGAAGAAAAAGGTAGTGTAAGTGGTTCTTTGGCCACAGATGAATGAAACGAGTGCATTTAGTTAAAAAAAAAAAAAAAAAAAGAAAGAAAGAAACCACAACAAAACTCTTGCAAATGAGTGGGCATTCTCTTGAAATGGCTGTTTACCATATTTTTATCATTTTTTTGTGTTGCCATTAGTTATTACTGTGTCACCATTGATCCCATTTTTAGGAAACACTTTAATTATGCTTATTTTTCAACTAGAGGCCCAGTGCCCAAAATTTGTGCATGGGTGTTGTCCCTAGGCCTGGCTAGTGATCAAAGCGCGAGTGTCTGGCATGGAAAGGCAGGTCCCAACTGACCTCTGGGCCCTGGGCAGCACCTGGGCCCCTGGGCCCCCATGCAACCCCCTCCACCTGAGTCATCACCCCCCTCCGCCCCCCCCAACTAGCTCCCTCAGTACCTGGGAGCTGGACGGTGGCCTCGCCCCCACTGCTGCCACGGGTTGCATCTGCAGGGCAATTGGTGGGGTGATTGGGCCCTGCTCACACCTGCCTTGGCCTGGCGCTGTCCACTCACCTGCTCCACCATCCCGCCATGATCCCACTCTCCTCGGGGCCCATTGGGGCTGGCAGCACCGTGTCACCAATACCTGCCATGTTCCACACTAGCCCCTAGTGGTCAGCACATGTCATAGTCGAACAACTCCTGGTTGAACTCCCAGTCCAGGGGAGAATTTTCATATTAGGCTTTTATTATATAGGATTTTTCTGACTGCTTTAGTTACCTATTATTGGGTAAGAAATGGCTCCAAACTTCATGACTTAAAATAACATCAGTTTAGCCCTTAAAATAACTGAATGGATAGAGTGTTGGCCTGCACACTGAAGGGTCCTAGGTTCGATTCCAGTTAAGGGCACATGCCAGGTTGCAGGCTCAATCCCCAGTAACGGGTGTGCAGAAGGCAGCCGATCAATGATTCTCTCTCATCATTGATGATTCTCTCTCTCTCTCTCTCTCCCTTCCTCTCTAAAATCAATAAAAATCTATTAAAATAAATAACAACAATTTATTCTTTGTGAAGATTCTCTTAGTTGATTCTCAGCTGGATATTTCTATTCCATGTGGCGTTGGCAGATCACTGAATTCAGCTGGTGTCAAGGCTGAGCTGGGAGGTCTAAGAAGTCTTCTCCCACAGGTCTGGTACCCCAGTGCCTCTCGTCATGGACTCTGCCCGTTTAGCTGAGGGCTCTCTTACAGCATAGTGTTCTCCGGGTACTTCTATTTCCTCAGGTCTCTGGCTCCCAAGAGAGAGAAAGCTGAAGCTGCCAGTCCCCTTAAGGTAAGCATGCAAATCCCAGAGCATTATTCTCACCGTATCCTTTTGGTCAAACAAAGTTACAGAGTCAAGTCCAGATTAAAGGGCAGGGAAAATAGACCCCATCTCTTGATGAATGGAGAGGCATGTGCCTAAAGGAAAGGAAGGAATGGATGGTCAAATATAGACAGGTAGAGAGGAGTCCTGAGGGCAGAGTGCCTTGTCCCAGTGGTGGACATGCCAAAGGCAGAGGCAGGTTTTGTCCCACTTCCTGTTTAGGGTTCTGGGTGGAGAATGCTACATGGAGGACTTCATGCGAAAGGGTGCACAGCAACATCAGAAGACAGTATGGTAAGGTCAGGTGGAGAGAGGCCTCAGGTGCATTCACACTCCGCTGTCAGCTCCTGTGTGGGAGCAGAAGGAGCCAGAAGTTCTTGACTGCCTCCAAGGAAGGACTCAGAAGATAGCCAAGTTAAGAGGCAGTGGGTTTAGGCCAGGAACTGGATAGATCATGGAGTGGCAACCCAAGGACCTGGCCACCAGCTGTGGATGTCAGGAGCAGATGCCATGGAAATATCCAGGACTGGAGATCTAGCCAGCCTTGTTTCCATAGTCCCAGCCAGGCCGTAGCCCAGACCAGCCGCTTTGCTGCACAGGGCAGCCAGGACCTCGAAGACACCATTTGGCTTGCATTCTTCATCTCCCATGTCACCATAATAATGGAGACAGAGCCTCTTTCTCCATGCACCTAGCTTTATCTTGGAGATAAGCAGGAAGAGGAGGAAAAACCTGAGCAACCGATCAGGATGCCAAAATGATTGTACCTAAAGTAAACATTTAATATATTGTACTGGACTAGATATTTGCCAGATTTATATACATTTAGGTCTCCCTCCTTCTGGTAGTCTGAATAATGGGCCCCCAAGTAGGTTCATGTTCTAATCCTTGGAACCTCTTGAATCTGTTATCTTATATGGCCAAAGAGATTTTGTAGATGTGATTAGATTAAGAATCTTGAGTTGGGGAGATTATCCTGGATTGTCCAGGTTGGCTGAGTGTAATCACAGGGTCCTTATAAGAGAGAAAGAGAGGATACCAGAAGTAGAAAAAGGAGGTATGATCATGAAACCGGATGTTGGAGTGATACACTATGAAGATGGAGGAAGGGGCGTGAGTTAAGGAAGAAAGTGGCCTCTAGAAGTTTCCAAGGCAAGGAAAGTTCCTGGGGAAGGAATGCAGCCCCTGGATATGAGACTGGATATGTTGACCTTCAGAATTATAAGAGAATAAATCTGTGTTGTTGTAAACTCTGAAATTTAAGGTTTCTAGCAGCAGTAGGAAATGGATTCATTCACTTGCCCCCAGACAGAGTCACTTAGAAACATTGAGACCGCAATTTCTTTTTTCCTTGTGAGTACAAAATAAAGCTAGAATTTGCTTTTTTCTTTCCCCCCATTTATTCTCTTAGTAAGATATTATTTCTGTCTATTTGATAAAGAAGAACAATGCAGGGTAGGGAGTGAAGTTCAGTAGATTTGTCCAGGTTGAGTGGTGAATGATTAAACCAGGATTAGAATTCATTTCTTTTGGAGCCACAGAAAAGCTCTCCAATCAAGACCATGGTTTTGTATCAAAATATAGAAATTAGAATGTATCAAATAGAAATCTACATACAGGGTAAGCTTCCAGGGCCTCCAAATCCTATCTTAAAAGTCCTATATTATAGCAACTTACTGACGTGATGCCTCCTAGAAAGATTATAAAAACAGTTGCTACCGTGTGACCAAATAATCCATTCACGCATCCTTACTTTGGAAAACGGACTCCTTAAGAAATAGCCAGTCTACCATGTTATAGTCTTCAGTTCATTTATGGATTTTTATAAGTTCAGTTATTCTAATTTCCCTTAGTGGGAGAGGTCATAGAGCCACAAGTAAATCTTCAAACTTTGTTTTCTACTAAAAAAATACCCTCTGATTTCTAAATTAGGCTGCCAGTAATCCTTGCTCCATCTTTGCAAGTGCTTTGGTGGTGGTTGTTGGAGCCTCTTGTTTCCTCATCTTGACCTGGATACCTGGTCACCAGGCTTGCTCATCTTTTGCATTTTGCCACCTGTGGGTTGTCTGAATGTGGACACCCCTTCCGTTCACTTCTTGTTGGGCTTTTCTTGGCCCCGCTGGTGGATTGGGACTGTAGACTCACTCAAGGCCTGCTTATGAGTCTGGGTCATTAGAAATACTATCCATATGTTGGGGCTAGCTTGTGTTAAGAATAATCTTTGTGAGCCAGTTAAGACAGCGAGAGATTTTTTCCTAACATTGTCATTGAGCTATTTGCAGCACACGTTCCAACAAAACAGCCTTTCCATTTTATCATCGGGATTACGGAGGCAGCATGTAAAGTAATTAAAATGATGGCGCCAGGGCGGGCTGTGTGAGAGATGCTGTCAGAATTGGAAATGGAATTCAGACATTTCTACTGTTCTGGGCATGAGCTTTGGTCATCCTCAAGGCACTTTAATATGTGTCTCTGTGCTTTGCTTGGGAGGATACTGATTTGGTCAGTATCCAGGTAGATATTGGAAGTGTGGAGCTGGTAGGAAAAAATCCATTAAGGAGATATAAAGTGGAAAATTAGGGCAAAAACATATGGTTTCTGTCTCGTCTTCTACACTTCCTACCTGAAAAGTGAACTTTAATCTTAAAATGAGATCCATGTCCAGAGTCCCCTAGGTAACATGTCAAATACTATCATGGGGCTTAGAGCCCTTTATTTATGCTCTTTGTTATTTATGAACATGAGCCCAACTTAAAAAAATCTTCTCTTAAGGGGGATTTCCAGAAGGGCTACGGTAGCTGTGAGCATGCTTTAGAAGAAAAGTAAATCAATTTCTTACTTAAAACCAAAAAAACACACCCTAGTTTGTATGCACGAAAAATACCTTTGCATGTCTAGACAGTAGTGCTGATCAGTTGCCTTTTGTAAGGAAGCGATACAGAAAAAGCATTATTCTCTCTAGAAACCTTGTAAGGTCCTGTGTGACCCCAGTGACCTCTCAAGTGGTGTAACAGGAGCCAGAGTGCGGGGGCTTGATGACTGATGTTAGAAATCCATCCTGGCTGTGGGGAACTTTCCTGTTTTTAACCTGCAGCTTCTCAAGGACTCTTGCTGATTAGTCTACAAATTGAGGGTGAAAAAATGTCAGAACTAGAGTGAGTGGTGTCAGGGATGTATTGGTAGGTTTCCATTCAGATGACAAATGGGAGGGAAACTCTGTAATGCTATTAACTTCCATAAAGGAAGAACAAAAGTAAAGCATAATTTCCCAGGCAAAAATTGCATAGACGGGTCAAAAGAGAACATTGATTTGCTATTTGCTTTCACCTGGTGAAAGGGGCACTGGGCTTCACAATAATGAAGAAAGATTTTTTGTTTTTCTTTTACGAAGCGGCCAGCATGGCCTTATGCATGCTAGTTAGAAGGTATCTGTGCGTTCCCTTTATTTTCCATATAAGTTGTAATTTTTCCTCCTGTTCTCCTGGACATTTTCTTCAGTGTTTATGACTCTCAGTTGCTAAAGCCATCTCGGAAAGCTGTTTTTAGGTCTTCAGCTGTTGTTGGAGTCGAACAATCTCTGCTTTCACAATGGCCCGGAGTGCATTGTCACATGTGGTTAAGTCTGAACCCCGCAGTGACCACAAGATTATCATATCCACATCCAGTTCATTGTGCGAGGAGTTTGTTTTCTACCTGGGGTCTGAGAACGCTGGGACGCTCACTGTATTATTGTAGGATAACCGATGCCTGAAACAGCTCTTGGTTTGTTCACACAGCTGTGGAACAAGCCACGTCTGAAGCATATTCAAGTGTGGAGCTGCCCCTTGTATTGGACATATTGAAGCTATTGCCCATTTCAGGACATGGGGAGGAAGTGGCTTGTTTAATAACACAGTTAGAACACAACCCGCCCAACGTCTAAACACAGGAGTCCTCTGCTCATGTGCTTGGATGCAGTGGCAGTGCCAGTTTTCTGTGTAAGTTTCTAAACGTTTACTCTCCTTTCCTGTAACTTACGATGGCGTGGACTGGAGACGATCCATTCACACACCACACTCTGTGCTGCTGCGGTGTATGGGTGAGGGAACATGGCAGGGATAAGCCAGGCTGGGTAAAGAGTAAAGCTGAGAGTGTGGAGATCGGCCCATCAGCTGGCTGGTGGTAGGTTTGCTCCTCCTCATTCTCACGCAGGTCATGCTCCCCGTTGGTCTACCAGGTTATTGCTCTCAAGTCGCATAGGGAAACATTGCAATCTCCTTTGCAGGACAAACTTTAAGTGATTTCTCTCACCTAGGGCAAAATGTAAATGTGGGGCCAGGAAGGGCAGTTCAAAAGGGAAAGGCATCAAAACACTATTCTTGCACTAGATACTCCCACAGAGCCTCTCCTGTACACCAGGCATCTTGGCAGCTGCTTCAGGATGCAGGTAGTGCCTCTAACCTTGGAGTGACTGCTGCTGGAGGGAGGGAAGGAAGAGGAAGGCACTTGGAAAGATGTAATTGAATAAACTTCAGTATTAATTTTATTATTAGTTGGTTCTCTATAAAGTGCTGTTTTAAGACAATGTCGAAGGCTTAACTGTATCTTTTAAAGGTGATTAAAATGGTATTTGTAGCAGTAACTTTATTTTTTTAAGGGTATTATTCATCTAATTAGGACAATGTTTCTGTGGGAAAAATCACATCTTGCTGAATTATTTTCGACTCCAACACTTTCGTCAACAATAAAACCTGTCAGACAGAAGTGTGAAAGCTGCCCATTCTTAGCAGAATAATGCATGTGAGCCAGTACTGGTCAAATGATGCAGTATGGTGCCATTTGGGTTTCTTTGGCCCAAGACGTTATAAACAATTTCTAAAATTTTAGTGTCTACAAAATAAAGGAAACATATCAGTGTCTATCTTTGGTAATATGGGCAGATCTAATTATTTGGGGACTATGTCTCAAAAAACATAATGTAGCTCTTAAAAGCCTTTATAATGATGCTGACGATGAAGTGATAGAATAGCCAGTTTGGTCTTATGTCTTTGACTCTGGCTGTGCAGACTCTTCTCCTGCCTATGAGATTCCCCTCTCCCTTATGGTTAGGTTGGTTTCCCTTGTGCTGCATGGGTAGGTGTCAATGACTTGAGTTCCTTTCCTTACCATTCTCTGCTTCAGAGTCAGGAATGACCTGGATTGCTGGGGATTCTTGATTCAGCTGATCTCTTGAATGGAAATTAATTTACCAGGAGAAAATATGGAAATGCACATCTGATTATTATAAACATTAATGAAAATGAAAATTGCTTCTGTTTTAATGCAACTTGAACAGCGACTTTATGAATCGAATTTATTAGTAACTAGAAGCCCATTGCAGGAAGATTCCTGCAAGAATAGGGCTTCCTGAGCAGGAGTGAAGCAGAGAAGGGAACGAAGCCCACCTCAGTTCCCTCCCATCTCTGCTGCCTCGCTCCCTCCCATCTCTGCTGCCTCGCTTCCTCCCATCTCTGCTGCCTCGCTCCCTCCCATCTCTGCTGCCTTGCTTCCTCCCTTCTCTGCTGCCTTGCTTCCTCCCTTCTCTGCTGCCTCGCTCCTTCCCATCTCTGCTGCCTTGCTTCCTCCCTTCTCTGCTCCCTTGCTTCCTCCCATCTCCGCTGCCTCGGCTGCCTCCCTTCTGGGCCACTTTGCTCTCTCCCATCTCCGCTGCCTCGCTTCCTCCCTTCTCTGCCTCTTGGCTCCCTTCTGGAGCACTTGGCTTCCTTCTAGGCTGTCTTCAGTCTTTGCTCCACGCCTGTGTATACAAATTACCTGCCTTCTTGGCTGGGTTAATTTGCATATAGTTGCTCTGATTGGCTGGTGGGCATGGCTTGGCTGATGGGCATGGCTTAGGTGTCTTGGAGTGATGGTTAATTTGCATATTACTCTTTTATTAGATTAGAGTAGGGGCCAGGTGCACAAAAATCTGTGCACTCGGGGGGTCCTTCAGCCCAGCCTGTGCCCTCTCGCAGTCTGGGACCACTCAGGGGATGTCCACCTCTGTTGTGCCTGGCCAGCCTGGGTGAGGGGCTGATGGCTGTTTGCAGGCTGGCCAAGCCCCCCAGTGTGGACCCTCACCCCATTGGGGTGTGGCAAGCCTGGGTGATGGGCTGAGGGCCATTTTCAGGCTGCCCACAGTCCCTTTAGGTTTTGGGTCCCTACTGGGGTGCCTGGGCAGCCTGGGTGAGGGGCTGAGGGCTGTTTTCAGGCTTCCCACAGTCCCTTCAGGGTTCGAGTCCCTACTGGGGTACCTGGCCAGCCTGGATGAGGGGCTGAGGGCCATTTTCAGGCTTTCAGGCTGCCCACAGCTCCCATTGACCGAAGGACCCAGCGAGGCTGGCTGGAATCAGGTTTCTGGGGTTTATTTATCTTCTATAATTGAAACACTGTTGCTTTGAGCCGAGGCCTAGGCAGGTAAGGAAGCTTCCTGTTTGTTTCAGCTCTGTGGCTTCTATAATTGAAACATTGTTACCGTGAGCAGAGGCTCAGCCAGCCTAGGCAGGCAGTTGCAACGGAAGCCTGCTGTTTACTCTAGCTCCGTGGCTGCCGGCTGCCATCTTGGCTGGGTTAATTTGCATACCACCGCTCTGATTGGCTGGTGGGAGTCGCTTGGCTGGTGGGCGTGGTTTAAGCATCCTGGAAAGATGGTTAATTTGCATATTACTCTTTTATTAGATTAGATACCTTAAGTAAAGATCTAATTAATGGGTACATTTTATTTATTTTTATTTTTTTTTAATATGTACATTTTAAAATACTGTGTGTGTTTTTTAATTCCTTGGCTCAGTTCTCTCTCTTGCTCTCTCTGTTTTTGAGTTTCTACAGAGAAAGACTTAAAAATGTAGGGAGTGCTGTCGCTCAAGTCTGTTACTTTTTTTCACTTTGATAAAGGCATCATTGTGCCTTGTTTTTAATATGGGGGAAAGTGAAGGTGGGGGTGGAATTTGTATTAAATATTTGGAAATTTTCTTCCTCCCCACCCCAACATCTAAATATGCATGGGATTTGGAAAACAAATTAGAAATAGGAGCTTTCACAGATATTTTAAAAATGCGTTTCTAAATGTTAAGAGTTCTTATTTTTGAATAGTGTTATTTTGTTTAGGAGCTTTGGTTGCTAAGTTGTATGTCATAATCTCTAGTTTTATTTTCCTTGTGTTTTATTTTGACTTTATAAATAATGAACAACCTTTTATAAAAAAACTAATATTAAATATCCACTTTGCTAATATAAACTCGTTTGCTAGTACAAACTAATAATACTATAAGCTAAAAGTATATTAATTTTACATTTTTTTTTTGAGGGACCTCTGCTAAGGAAATAGGAAGTACTTAGAATCAGAAGTAGTTTTGCTTCATTGTCTCTCTCTATTCCTAAACTCTTGGATTAGTGGGAACACGCAGACCATACATGAAACAAGAGATGTGATCCTTCTCAAAGGCATTACTTTCAAAATCAGAGAGGATGGGTGGGTCAGAAACAGAACCCAAAACAGCCTTTTCCAAAAGACATGAGTTTGGCCATTTAAGGTCACTGGCTCTTTTGCTCCCTATTGTATGCATGCTCAGCCTACCCCCGGCACATACATGGCTCCCTATTGTATGCATGCTCAGCCTACCCCCGGCACATACATGGCTCCCTATTGTATGCATGCTCAGCCTACCCCCGGCACATACATGGCTCTCAGTATAATTTGTGGAGTAAGTGAATGAAGGAAGAAACTGGGTAGATAACTGGCCAGTTAGCTACCTGACTGCTTTAGTGGGAACTTCGTTCGTGTGGGCCACCATTGTGGGTCAAAATCACCTTTATTTTCCAAACAGACTTCCTCTGTACTCATTTTGGTTGACAGTGCTGATAAGGGAAGAGACTCTCTAGCACCCTAGGGTCCAACTATAGCTTCTCACAAAAGCACTCATGTTGTAGTGATGCAATATGGAAATAATAACAGACTGGGTTTTTAATCAATTAAACGGCACAGGCCCCCCTCTCCCTCCTTCCTCTTATTATATCACATGTAATTATGTTATTAGACATTAGTCGTTTAACCAGGGTGAACAATAATTGCTGGAAAACTTCAGTTTTGAATTTGAAAAAAGGAATTGTTCAATAAATGAAAGGGGAAAACACGAACGTGTGGTGTTTGGTGATTCTTTTTGTGTGACTGTTTGCTTAGCAATTCAGGAAGTGACTTCAATTTTGCCTGCCAATGTTTGATGCTAGATTTTTATCAAAGGAAGGGTCATATCGGTTTTCATGTGTGTTTAGTTAAGAGATTTGTTTAAATGGAAACATAAGCTAGCAAGCAGCAGTCTCACTTTTGAGGGACGAGTTCTCATGAGAGCTTTGGCTGTCTTTTTCTTTACATGGTGGAGAGTACATCAGATGTGACCAGCACAGGGAGTTCAGACCACCTGCGAGATTCCAAATTGCATTTCCTGAATCTATGTTGAATTAAATAATAACATTTGATTATAGTATTTAAAGCAAATCAAGGTGTATGCAGATGAATCGGTGGGTAAACACATTTAATAGTAGTATGGACCTTGCTCATATTGCAAATGGATTATTATCCAATGAAACCACACTTCTTTCATGTTGTAAAGCTTTCCAGATTTCAGGAAGCCCAGGGCAGCTGCAGTTTTTGAAACCTCATATGTGATCCAAAAGCACCATTTCCTAGGAGAAATGAAGATTTGTAAATGTACAGAAAGTAATGTGTTTAAAGTATTTGTAAGCAAAGGCTAAACTCTTTTCCGAAGACATCAGCAACACACCTGGTGGAGGAAAGCTCTCCTGCCAGATAAAATCAAGTGTTTTTTATTAACCAAGGGAGCAGTTTGGATGAGAAAGACACACAGAGCAGGTGCTGCTGGGCCTCGGATTCCAGCGTGCAAAGGATGTGAGGAGATTTGTCTGCCCTCAAGGGTTGAGAACTATTAATATAAGCAACTCAGCAACTTCCTTCTACATTGCTTGCTTTGTCTTGAAGGATGTGCCTTACAGAAAACTCATTGACTCAAGGAAATGCAAGCTGACCGGACCTACTAAAACTGTGGATAATGGAACAGGCTGCATCTGCCAGAGAAAACCCTGTAATCAGAGACCGTGCAGATATTTCTATCTGGATAGCAGTTGTCAGTGGGCCTGGAGGGAGCTGAAATGTATGCAGGCGATGGCTTACAGGCTAAAGAGCTCTTCCAGTTTGTGTGAGTGTGAATCGCTCCCCAAACTTAGGCACGGCACTCATTTAGTTTGGCTCTAAGCTCTCCCAGATTTTCTTTGTACAAAATTCGATTTGAGCCCTGGCTGGATGGGTCACTTGGTTGGAGCGTCATCCCATACACCAAATGGTTGCAGCTTTGGTTTCTGGTCAAGGCACATACCTAGGTTGCGGGTTTGATTCCTGGTCAGGGTGCCTACAGGAGAAAACTGATCAATGTTTCTCTCTCACATTCATGTTTCTCTCTGTCTCTCCCTCACTTCCTCTCTCTCTAGAATCAAATAAAAAACATATCCTCAGATGAGGATTACAAAAAAATGAAAATTCTGTTTGATACTCCTAAAAAGCCACTGTGTGACTTTTCAGGACTCCATATCTAAACTAATAAAAGCGAAATATTAAAATTAACCGTTTCTCCGAGACAGGGTAAGCCACGCCCACCAGCCAATCAGAGCGGCTGTATGCAAATTAGCCCGGCCAACATGGCGGCCGCCACTCCCGGACCTGAGTAAACAGCCCTTTCCATTGCCGCAGGAGAGAAAGTAAAGCTGAGCCCCTCAGCTCAGCTCCGATTAAACTGCCTCTAGCGAAACACAGCTCTTTGAAACATTGTAACAATCACAGAATCCTCCGGAGCTGAAGGAGAGAGCAGCTCCGGCCTAACCAGTAACAGTTACAATTGTTTCATTATAGACGCTGCGAGGTGAAGCAGCGGAGGCTTCGTTAGTAGTTAGAAGGCCGCCTTAAAGGAACAGTGTATCAATTACAGTGTATCAAGGAACAGTATCAATTATAGGAGAAAAAACTCCGGAAATCTGCGTCCAGCCAGCCTTGCTGGGACGTTGGGCAATGGGA
>PVJC01010716.1:0-43072 GCA_004026665.1 Murina feae | reverse complement strand
TCAGCCCGGCCTGTGCCCTCTCACAGTCTGGGACCCCTCAGTGGATGTCCTATGATGGCCCCAGTCTGCCAGGCGCCTTTTGTGTGTGTGTGTGTGTGTATGTGTGTGTGTGTGTCACCATTGGGGACCTGCCCCCAGCCGCATCTGAGGCTCGGAGCAGTCCTCCTGTGTGTGTCTACCTGCCAGGGGCCTGCCCCCAGGCACACTGTGGAGGCTTGGAACAGGCACCCCCTCTCTGTTGATCTCTCAGACTCTTGCCCTCCCCTGCATGTTGTTCTCTTTTTTGAGCTGTAGCCAGGGCTGGGTGCAGCCTGCCTCCCAAGCTTGCCTACTGCCCATCTTCCTCCAGCCACCAGAAAGCAGGGAAAACCCCGCCTCGTGGTCAGGCCAGCCTTTTCCTGCTCCCTGATCCCCAGAAGGGACCTGGGAAGCCGCCAAGCAGACCGCCAACTCTTTCCCACTCACCCGTCCCCTGCTGCCTTCCTTTCCCACTTCCCGGTGCCGCCAAGGGGTCTGGGAGCTGCCAAGCAGGACCCCGGCCCCTGCAGCCTTGCTTTCCCGCTCCACGATGCCCCTCAAAGGGCCTGGGCAGCCACCAAGGAGGCCGAGACCCCCCCCTGCTGCCTCTTACCCGCTTCCCGGTGCCCTCCAACCCTGCCGCCTCTTTCCCACTCACGGGTCCTGGGTTCTGTGCTGTCCCGCCCTGCAGCCGCTCTGTGCACTCGGGAGGTCCCTCAGCCTGGCCTGTGCCCTCTCGCAGTCTGGGACCCCTCAGGGGATATCCACCTGCTGGTGTGCCTGACCAGCCTGGGTGAGGGGCTTTAAGGCTGCCCACAGCTCCCATTGACCCAAGGTCCCAGCAAGGCCGGCTGGACGCAGGTTTCTGTGGTTTTTCTCCTATAATTGATGCTGTTCCTTGAAGGCCTGGGGTTATCTTCTATAATTGATACACTGTTCCTTTAAGGTGGCCTTCTAACTGAAGCCTCCTCTTTGCTTCACCTGGCAGTGTCTATAATGAAACAGTTGTTACGTTTACTGGTTAGGCCGGAGCTGCTCTTTCCTTCAGCTCTGGAGGATTCTATGATTGTTACATTGTTTCAAAGCTGTGTTTTGCTAGAGGCAGTTTAATTGGAGCTGAGCTGAGCGGGTGCAGCTTCACTTTCGCTCCTGCCGCAATGGAAAGGGCTGTTTACTCAGGTCCGTGAATGGCGGCCGCCATGTTGGCTGGGCTAATTTGCATACAGCCGCTCTGATTGGCTGGTGGGCGTGGCTTACCCTGTCTCGGAGAAACAGTTAATTTTAATATTTCGCTTTTATAGAGTAGATAGCACAGGTAAACGGAATTCTACTAACTCAGAACTATTTATTTTAAAAAACCTGTCTTGTGAACCTATTGGTTAGCCAACTTTGGAATTATTGACATGAAAAAGGCTCATATGTTGCCATCTTTTACTATTCCTTCTCTGTTGAAGGACTGGGGCGGAGGACATCTTTCTGTGGATTGTTTAATTTTTTGTCTTTCTTTCCATAAAGGGAAATTTTCTTAATAGCATGCAGAGGGAAGCATGATCATCTTTATGCCTTCCCGGGTCCAGGAAGCGAGAACTAGTCTATCACCAGATCCATGTTTTCATGTGGGAACACATATAGCTTTGCCTTATTTTGGAAACAAGAAACACTATTCTCTTCAGCAGAGTTTAGCTTGAGGGGTGAGATTTGCCTCTTCGCCTCTCCCTTCCCTTATTGTTCTCCTTTGCTAAAGGTACCTTCTACTTGTCAGGCACTGTGCTAAGCACTCAGCGAACACGGTGTCATTTCTTGTCAAGAACCCTCTAAAGGAGAGGAGGTATTGTAATCTGTTCTTTGTACAGAGGATGACTTAACTAACCAGGCTCAGATAACCTGGCGGGAATTGGTTGAGTGCACATTTGAATTTAGGGCATTCTGCCTCACAGTACTTTGAAAAGATGGCAGTGTTTGTGGTTTTCAAATAGGGTTATCAGACTTCTTCAGAGGTCTTGATATCTGAGCAAGATTTCAGGAAAACTATTTAATGCATGTGTTATTCAAAGCACTAGATCAGCAATTTAATGGAACAGTTTTGCAAGTGCATAGCTCTTCAGGCAGGGGAAAAAGGTGAAAAGAAAGAAGAAGGGTTCCTTGGCAGTTGATAGTGAAGGGGGAAAAGAAGGAAAGGGGCTACATTTTGGATTCTATAAAACAAAAGAAAATCACTGTGATCTGTCAGAACCCACAACCCTTTTACCCTACCACCCATCAAATAAACACGAACCATACTACCCAGCTAAAGTACCAGCATCATCGGTGCATATAACACATCATCTGCATGTTGCATTATGTATTCATTTTGCCAGACTGACAGAAGAGAGCACCAAAAATATTCCAATATCATCACTCTAACAGAAGGAAAATAAATCTATACAGAACTAGTGAGAAAATCAGGAAATGAATTTTTGCACAAATCAGCAGTGCAATTTGGTTGGAGGAAAATAACTCCCCTGCCCTGAAAACAACCAAGAAATTGGGGGGAAAAAAAACCCACCCCACAAACAAACCTATGTCTACACTCCAAACAGAATTCAAGGTATTCAATAAGTATTTAAGTATATTATAACCCACCTTTAATCAGATGTTTTACAACTAAAAACAAATTGGGGGGAAAAAGCAAGGAAAAATGAAAAATATTATTGAACTCAGAAAATAAATGGAAGAAAAGGCAAAATTATCTTAAAAGTAAAGAAAGATAAATTAAAAGGCACCCAAGGGGGAATGTACGCAAATGAAAATTAATAAAAGCTATCAAAGGAAGACAGGAAAAGTACCAAGAGATGCAAATGACATAAAGCAGCAGAACAGATCAGAAAGTAATGAAAATGGAGGACAGGCAATGAAGGAATAATTTGACCACCTGAAGAAGAAAGACAAATTTATGTATAGAATAACATAACTTTTAAAATTACAGTACAGGAAAACTTTAAGAAATAGAAAAACTTTCAATATCTGCACATCACAGTGTTTACAAGGGAAATTTAACCTCAAAAAATCAACAACTCTGAGATTTAGCCTATAATCTATAAAAGCAAAATAATTAGACTGGTTACCAGACTTTTCAACATCAACATACAAACAAAGCAAGGCAACAAGGAACAGTTTATTATTATCATTAAACTCAATGAAAATAAGAAAAATTTAATCCTTCCTGAATACTATCCCATATCTGTTACCATAGCAAACAACAAACATCAAATATAATAAGTTATACACAATTGTACAAATTAATGACACATTTCAGACTAAATGTATCAGCCATAACCATAAATGTGAATGGGGTTAACTCAATTAAAAACATTTTCATTTTGGCACACAAAATAAAACCCAAATGTACAATTCTATTAGAGAAACACCTCAGTCAAGATGATTTTAAAACTCTAAAACTAAAGGGATGGACAGGAGTGTATCAAGATAACTGGCAGGGGTCCTGATACCACACAGAGTGGAATTCAAGCCTCAAGACTCTAAGTGTAACAAGGAAAGACACTTTTTAAAAAATATATTTTTATTGATTTCAGAGAGAAAGAGAGGGGGAGAGAGAGAGATGGAAACATCAATGATAAGAGAATCATTGATCGGCTGCCTCCTGCACACCCCATACTGAGGATAGAGCCCTCAACCCGGTCATGTGCCCTGACATGGAATCGAACCACGACCTCCTGGCTCATAGGTTGATGCTCAATCATTGAGCGATACCACCTGGGCAAGGAAGGACACTTTTAGTCCTGAAAGCCACACTCTACAATGAAGTTATAATGCTTATGAGTGTGAATATTCCATGTAACCCTACAACAATACTTATGGAACAAAAAAACTACAGGAGAGGCAAGACGATAGAAGCTCATTGAAAATAGATGATTTTAGTACACGACACTCAGCACAGGACAGATCAAGTGGACAAAAATTAATAAGAAGATTAAAGGTCTAATAACATAATCAGCATAGTGGGCCTTATGGATATATACATATATTTAATAAAAGAGTAATATGCTAATTGCATCACTCTGCTACATCCCGAGCCACGCCCACCAGCCAGTCAGGGCAACAATATGCAAATTAACCCAATGAAGATGGTGGCTGGCAGCCACAGAGCTAGAGCAAACAAGAGGCTTTGTTGCCCCTGTGATGGAGGAAGCTTCCTGCCTAGGCCGGCTATGGCCTCTGCTCAAGGCAACAAAGTTTCAATTATAGAAGATAAATAAACCCCAGATGCCTGCTTTTAGCCAGCCTTGCTGGGAGCTTGGGTAGCTGGGGGCTGTGACCAGCCTGCAAACAGCCATCAGCCCCTCACCCAGGATGGCCCCACCCTCATGGGGTGAGGATCCCTGCTGGGGGGCTCGGCCAGCTTGAAAATGGCCCTCAGCCCCTCACCCAGGCTGGCCAGGAACCCCAGCAGGACCCCCCTGAAGGGGATGTGGTCAGCCTGAAAACAGCGCTCAGCCCCTCACCCAGGTTGGCCAGGCACCCCAGCAGGGACCCCCACCCTGATCTGGGACATACTTCAGGGCAAACCAGCTGGCCCCCACCCATGCACCAGGCCTCTATCCTATATAATAAAAGGATAATATGCAAATTGACCCTAACAGCAGAACAACTGGGAATGACTGGTGACTATGACACACACTGACCACCAGGGGGCAGACGCTTAATCAGGAGCTGCCACTGGTGGCCAGTGCATTCCCACAGGGGGAGCTCTGCTCAGCCACAAGCCAGGCTGACGGCTGCCAGTACAGCAGTGGTGGTGGGAGCCTCTCCTGCCTCCTTAGCAGTACTAAGGATGTCTGACTGCAGCTTAGGCCTGCTCCCTGCTGGCAAGTGGACATCCTCCAAGGGCTCCCGGGCTGCCAAAGGGATGTCTGACTGTCAGCTTAGGCCTAATTGCCGTGGAGTGGGACTAAGCAAGCAGGTGGACATCCCCCGAGGGGTCTCAGACTGTGATAGGACACAGGCCAGGCTGAGGGACAGCCCCCTCCCCGAGTGCACAAATTTTTGTGCATTGGGCCTCTAGTATTCATATATTCATATATATTCTATACTCTGACAGTAGAGACTGCACATTCTTCTCAAGTGCCTATCACATGTTCATAAAAGTTTATCACATATCAGTCATCAAGAAAACAGCAGTTGCTTTTATAAGTTAAAAATATGGCAAATAGCTTTCGATCACAATCATTAAGAACAACCAAAGGACATATGCATGCATACAAGCATAACCAATAGACACAGACACTAGGGGGTGGTGAGGGCATGTGCTGGGGTGGGGGCGGGAGTAGGGGAGGCCAGGGAGAGGTCAATGGGGGAAAAAAAGACATATGTAATACTATATGTGATACTTTAAACAAAAAAGAATTTTAGAAAAAGTAGAATTTTATGATAAAAACAAAACATATTAGGGACTTTGAAGGAAATAGAAATGACCAGTTTACAGAGAGAAGACCAGAAGCTATGCACCAAGTTCGTAGAACGGAAAGGGTGTGAATCTTCATTGCTGTCAGGGTCACAATGTTGTTGGGTTACAGAAAAACCTGCCATATTAGAATTGAATAAAAATTTTAATGGGCCAGTCCTGATGCCTAATTCAGGAAACTTCTACTTTTCCTCTTATGTGCCAAACATTTTGTGTACAGAGATGCAAAAGAAACTCTTCTTTGACTTGGAGAAACTCCCAGGGCATCTACGGGTAAATATAGTCATCATTACGGTGGCGGAATCCACTGAGCACTGCGGGAAAACACCCAGCATCGAATCGAGTAGTTCTACCATGTTTCTGCTCTGGACCAGCCGGGATTTCATCTAAGCAGAAGCCCTCCATACCCTGTGTTGTTTTTCTGCTGTACCTTTTGGCCTGACTACCGCAAATCCTGTTTCACAGACTGCACATAGTAGGCATTCAGTTGAATTAAAACCCAACTGATGATTTTTATTTATCTCACTTTTGCAGGTTATTAGTACTTTTATATCATTTTATTTTTTATATTTCAAACCAATTCTTTAAATAAGAGAAGAGGTTGTCACTCCACTTGATAGACGAGAACCTTCTTTTAAGCAGGTATTTTCTGAGCTGCTTCTTGCTCAAGGAGCCCTTCTCTTACTGATTTTGGCATAGTAGTGAGATGGCCACTTAAGTCTTGTTTTTATTGATAAAAAGTAACTTTAAACATTTTAAAATTAAACTTGAGTTAGAATTGTTTTAGCCCAACTGGAAAGTCCAAATTCAAAAAGAAGAAAATATTTCCGTTCATTCTGTCACCCAAGTCTCCCCTTTTCCCACTTCGGTCTCTATTCTTTTTAACCTTTCTCTCCCATTTCCTTAGCAACTTCCTTTCCTCCTCTTCATGTGCAGCCTCTATATGTGTATAATTAAAAAGGTTATATGTATGCACTGTTCTTTTACACAGTGTGATGGTGGGGCCAGGAGCAATGATAAGCTACAAGTGGGAGGTTAGAGGAAGCCATGGAGAAGGTGACTTCTGATCTGGGTCTCAGAGAATAAGAGGGATTTTGGAAAGGCAACAATGCGGAAGAAGATGATATCATGGTAGGTAAAGTTCTCTTACTAAAAGCACAGGGGTAAGGAACTGTAGATTGTGTTTGGCAAATGCAAGCAATAGTGACTATATTATTGTTCCTTACGTAATGGTATGAATAATAACAGTGCAGATGGTGAGACTAAGTGCTTTCTATGGGCTAGGCACTGTTCTGAGCACCTTGTAAACATTATTTAACTCTTTCCAATTTCATGAGGTAGTTGTGATTATTAGTCATGTTGTAGATAAGGAAAATAAAGCATAGAAAGAGTAAGTGGTGACTTGGTACACATGACCCAAAATTTCTAGGCTACTCCAAATTTCAAAATTTAAGATTATTTACATGGGTTTGAATTGTTTCATTGGATTTTATTATTAGAAAAGTTACTAATGAGAGATCTCTGGGGAAACCACTTAGACCATTGTTTCCTGCACTGAAAATCTGACATTTTACCCATATTGAAATATTTTAAATTTTATAGTATGCTATAATAAACTGAAATAAGAGTAGTTTCCAAAAAATATAGGCTTCAGTAGCCTTATTTTTCTTATTTTAAATATATACTGGAGACTCAAAAGAAAGAGAAAGACACTTATAATGTAGTTCTTTTTGTATGTCAGTACCCGAAGTGTCTCGTGGGTCTAAAAGAGACCCCCCCATCTTAACAACTTTCTGTTGTAAATAGAACAACGGTGATGTTTCAAATGTGTTATCCAAAAGGGAACTTAATGAAGTTTTAGTAAAGATAGTTTATCTCTTGCCTTTTCTATTTTTAAATACACACACACACGCACACACACACACATTTCAGAGAGGAAGGGAGAGGGAGAGAGAGAGAAACATTGGTGGTGAGAGAGAATCACTGATTGGCTGCCTCCTGCATGCACCCCACCAGGGAGCTGGCAACCCGGGCATGTGCCTTGACCAGGAATCGAACCATGAAGTCCTGGTTCATATGTTATGCTCAGCGACGGAGCCATGCCAGCCAGGTGCTTGCCTTTTCTATTTTTATCATAATCAGGCAGTGGTTAAATTTTCCCCCCAATAATAACACATAGTATACTAGATTTATCAAATATCTTGCATGTTTGGTAACTGTATTATTTCCATTTCTCAGATGAAGAAATTGAGGCTCAAATTAGTAAAATGAAAATAAGTTAAGACTGAAATTTAGGTTTGTGTAGCTCCAGAGCTCATTCACATTCTACTCAGCAGGGCTAACAGGTGGGCCCTTTCTACACACACACACAAAACCGGTCACTGAAAAAAATGAAAGGTTTTTACTCTTTGTTCTGATATGCGCAGAGGAAGTGGTATTCTTCCTGGGTCTCCCCTGGCTTTCCCCATTGATCCTGCTGGCCTGGAGAGCTTTCCCATCCGGAAAAACCGTAATGTCCCCCAGCCTTCATGCTCCCAAACAGGAAACCTGAGAAGGAGCCACAGTCTCCCTGTAAGCAACAGATGGTTACTGTTTAAAGGAGGGTAAACTCTGGATCTCATCTGTGAAGTGATTTTAGGGTTTCGTGGACTGGGTGGGTTTGGAGGCTTAGTTAAGGGAACAAGCTAGGAACAAGATTTAGGGGGAGCAGGAAGAAGAAATAAACAAACCCAATTTGTCTGTAGCTTTTTCACTCTTCTATACCCCTTAATCACAATCACATGGCAGGTTGTATTTTTCTGCCCCCTCCTCCACCCCAAACAGAGGGGGAAGGCATGGCAGGCTGTCGAAATTTGTAGTGTGTTGGCATCCAGCAAGTGAGCTTTGCTCTGGGGTAAGTCCTGTGGCTTGTTTTCTGCCTTCGTGAATAGAGCCTTTCCATCTTTGCCAAGCCTACAGTTAGTGTGGTCAAGGGATTTATTATGAAATGTACTAAATCTTGGCATGGAGCTAATTGCATATAACAAGAAGCATGCTAGGGGCTTGGACCTGAGAAGTGACACATGCAAAAAGCATTCTCTTTCTGATGCTGCTGAAAGAGGTTTTGTGTAGGGGAATGTCTGCATGTCTGCGCTTATTGCTAATGAGGTAACCCCTCACCCAAAGCCTATTTCTGGGTTACTTGTTAAAGTGAGTGCAGAGTTTCTCTCTCTCTCTCTCTCTCTCTCTCTCTCTCTCTCTCTCTCTCTCTCTCTCTCATGTTTATGAACAATTGGCAATTCAAGAATGAATGTTTCTTTACTGGTTCCAGCTTCCCCTCTGACTATATCATAAAACATACACTCCTGGCAATTTAAACCCATGTAAAGGTATAAAAGGCAACCAGATAAATCGTGTTAGCTCAGGCTCCATAACAAAAGTACCATAGTGTTGGTGGCTGAAACAACAGAAATTTGTTTTCTCGTGATACTGGAGGCTGAAAGTCAGACCAGGGTGCCCCCATGACGCATCTGATGAGGGTTCTCCTGCTGGCTTGGAGACATCTGATTTTTCACTGTCTCCTCACTTGGGGTGGGGGTGGGGTTGGTGAAGGTGTGGAGGGCAGGTGAGGGTGGGGAGCTCTCTCCTCTCTTCTTCTAACAGCACTGCTCCCATCATAAGCCCCCCAACTCCCACCTCATCTAAGCCTAATTATCTTCCAAAGGCTCCATCTCCAAACCATTACATTGAGGGTTAGGGCCTCAGTTTATAAATATTTGAAAGGGGGGGGGCAGGGCACATTTTAGTTTATAACAGAAGTTTATAAAGGAAGAGAAAAAAATGCATCCTTCTTAGTCCAGTGCATATCCTTAAAACTTTATTCATTTAAAAATTTTAATATAAAGGTAATAATTGAATAATTTAAAAATAAAAGTGGAACATTGTGTATCCTTTTCTAATGGTCTCACAGTATTTCACAAACAGTTACTAATGTTTGCTGAATGAATTTTCTCAAAGTTTTATTTGGGATATTTACCACCCTAATGTATGCATTGCATGTCATAGTGCTTAATACTTGCTTGGTATATTAAAAACTTACACTTTTAGCATTTTCCCACAGTACATATCTCATATGTCTTAATTTACTGAAATATACAGAGAAAAACCAATAAAAGTTGGTTCAATGAACCATTCACATCCTTTCTTGAATATTATGAGAAACATTTGTCTGCATAACACAAAGAAATAACAAGAATTGGTTTAAAAGGGCACATTTAGGAATTAATGTAAAGTTATATTTATATCTTCCTAGATTAGTAATTTTTGTGTGCATACAAAGCTAATGTCCTGATACTTAAAAGTCAATGGGAAGAGAATGATCTTAGCGGTTTCTCTCACACGGTGAACACTAATCTTTTTGGTACTAGTGGTTTTTGAAGTGGAAGTAATCCTTAAAACAAAACAGCTTGGCCACAAATTTCAGTGCTGGCACAGCAAAAAGGAAACGTTGGAGTGAAAGAGTTTGAAGCATTTGAAAAAAAACAACAACACTCAAAACCAGAACAACACAGAGATCATTTGTATCATCCCTCTAACACTGTAAATTCATTTATATTCAGGGCTTATCAGATCAGTTTGAATTTTTATCAAGTGCCAGAAATTAGCATTGATCTTGATGAAACAAAAACAAACAAGTTGATGAGTGACAGAGAAGGAACAGTCTGTTTGCCTGCTCATTCATTCATTCAGCATTGATTTCCCGAGGTTCTCCTGTGTTTGAGGCACTATGCCCAGAGCTGTGACGGAGCGATAAACAAATCAGCGATAGCATTTACCCTCGAGTACTTCATTTGGTACTTACTTCCCTACTACCAAATTGAGTTCCTCCTACACTTACAGTACTGTCCTGCCTGTTGTTACTGAAAATACAAACTTCATTAAGGATAGTCCTTTCCAAAAAAGCTTGTGTCTCATCTAGGGAAATACACATAAACACATAATTGCTCTTAGTTATTAAGTTTAATCACTGGAGGTTCAGTGCCAGGTCTAAATAGAGGTTAACATTTAAGGTGAACATATGGTGTTCCTAAACCATTCCCTGTCTGGTATGTGCTACCCCAGTAATTTAAATCCTTGCTACCCTAAGGGTGGTCTGAAAAACAGTAGCAGTGCCATCACTTGGGAGAGGTTATTGGAAATGCAGAACCTCAGGTCTCATTCCAGACCCGTGGAATCAGAGTTTGCATTTTAATAAGAAGTTTTGCATGATACATATAGGTGTTGAAATTTGGGAAGCTGTAATACAAGTTTTGACTTATATTCATAATTATATGAGATGAGATTTTATCTGATCTCATAGCTAAGCTGTTTTATTTGCACATGTATTCTTTTAACAAGCATTTATTGAACACAAAGATTTATTGAACATGCAACCAGGTGCTGTTGACCAAAAAACTGATGACCGAAAAATAACTTTTAGCCACAATTAATAGCTAAATAAGTTCTGTAACCTAGTCAGTCTGGGCCATAAAGAAACTTATAGAAGACTTGATGCTTGACCTTCTTAAAAGATCCACAAGTATTCTTTCAGGACAAGAGGGAGAAATATCTCAGATTCTTTTCTCAGATTCCATTTACCTGTCAACTTTTTAATAGTTTAATTACTAGATACAGGTTGTTGAAAGTGTTTTAAAAAATTAAGATAAGCTCCCAAGACAAGGTTTGTATATTTTGGTGCATTCTGTGAATGAGATGTTATTTTTTTTTTAAAATATGCTTTTATTTTTAGAGAGAGAGCAAGGAGAGGGATAGAGTATAAACATGGATTGGCTGCCTCCTCCACGCCTCCTACTGAGGATTGAGCCTACAACGGGGCATGTGCCCTGACTGGGAATAGAAGCAGTGACCTCTTGGTTCATGGGTCAGTCACTGAGACACACCGGCCAGGCTCTACTACTACTATTACTACTACTACTACTACTACTACTACTACTACTACTACTACTACTACTACTTCTTCTTCTTCTTTTTCTTCTTCTTCTTCTTCTTCTTCTTCTTCTTCTTCTTCTTCTTCTTCCTCTTCCTCTTCCTCTTCCTCTTCCTCTTCCTCTTCCTCTTCCTCTCCCCCCTCCTCCTCCTTCTTCCTTTTTTAATATATTGATTTTTTTACAGAGAGGAAGGGAGAGGGATAGAGAGTTAGAAACATTGATGACAGAGAAACATCGATCAGCTGCCTCCTGCACCCCCCCACCGGGGATGTGCTTGCAGCCAAGGTACATGCCCTTGACTGGAATCGAACCTGGGACCCTTGAGTCCGCAGGCCAACGCTCTATCCACTGAGCCAAACCGGTCAGGGCTCTACTACTTCTTAAGGAAATGTTATCTAATGAGCATTGGAGTCCAGTGTGAGTAATTTTTTACATTCTGAGCCTCAGTTTCTTTATCTGCAAAGTGGGAATATCAGTTCTACAATGTTTTAATGAAGATTACAAAAAAACTTAGCACTATGTAGTCCAATAAATTATAATTGTTAATATTTTAAGAACAATTATTTTTTTCTTGACATAATGTTGCTAATTTATATTAGAAAAAGGAAAATACAGTGTGATACATGTTTAAAAGAAAACATATTCCTCTATAATAATAAGTAAATAGTAAAAAATCGTCCTGTACAATCTAAAACATGTTAAGGTAAAAGTGAGAAATCATGAGTCATAATGCCCCAAAACAGGACATATTTTCACCTTCTCAAAGAGGAAACTTGCAAACCTCACATTCTCCTTTGGCTCCAGACTCTGTACTTTACTTTTTATAGACAATTCAGGACAGGCTTTCTCTGTCTATAGTAATGGGCCATTTCAGTCCTTCTTAATGAGGCTTCACCCTACTGCCTTTCAAATATTTGAATAGTAAATTAGTGTGAAGTGGACTCTTCCACGTGTTGTGTGTGGACTTCCCAAAAGAAATATATGCACCTGTTCGTAGAGAAAATAGGACCTTTCTTTTTCTTTTTCTTTTTCTTAATTCCCAAATTTGGGAAACACATTTGAGTACCAAGTTGAGAAAGAGCCTTCCTCATATAAACAGAAATTGAATGGTTTTCTCTGATCGGCGAGGAAGAAGTGTTCTTTATTCCGCGCTCAGATATTGGGTTCACTCGCTGTTCTATAGTTGGACTCTCGTGACTTCACACAGATTTCTTGGTGCCTTTCCATTTGTATAAAATAGCCATCTGAGAACCACCAGTCGAAGGAAAATGTCAATGGAAGGTGTTAACCTGAAGGAAGGTGAGAGTGACGGAGAGCACGGCTGCTGTGTGGCCTGGTCAGGAATGGAGAACAACATGAAGGGGCCAGGGCACAGCGCTGGAGGCCCACAGTGAAATGCGCTGCTCTAGGTCCACAGTCCATTGTTGTTGTTGTTGGCAGTTCTTGAGAACCTTGTCATGTTAATGTAGTTACTGAAATTGAATTTGGAAATTGTAATGTTGCTCTCATATTTCCCTTAAAAACAGTGCTAACTCCCACCTTGAAAGGGATCACAGATATCTCATGAGCAGGGCACTGCTAATATTTTAGTAACCCCACAAGAAGGATAATGAAATGAAATACTGTACAAGCACAACCAGCGTGCATTTTCTTTTCCAAACTTGCCTGCAGTGAAATACGTAATGTAAAAATAACCCACTACCAAATTCTCTTTGCAAATGCGCAAAAGGTACCCATTGTGTGTCGGAGATCACCCTGGGTTTGTGTGACCTTGGCAACGTTTCAAGGGTTACATTTTCACATGCATCAGCTGTTCTCAAACAGTTTCTCCAGTGTATTGGCACAGACCAGGTTTCCTTGAACAGTCGGAATTTATATCTCCTTTTCTCACCTATTTTTCCTTCAGCAAACATAGCCATTATCCTGTCAATCAAAGAGTAATATGCAAATTGACCATCACAAGATGGCTTCCCCCATGTGTTCAAAGATGACTGCCATAAGATTGCCAGCAAGGGAGGACAGTTGGGGGGGACCCAGGCCTGCAGGGGAGGGCAGTTGGGGGTGACCATTCTGGCAGGGGAAGGGCAGTTAGCGGCAATCAGGCCGGCACAGGAGCAGTTAGACATTGGCCAGAATGGCAGGGGAGTGGTTAGGGGCAATTGGCAGGTGAGAGGTCAGGAGCCAGCAGTCCTGGATTGTGAAAGGGATGTTCTACTGCCCGTAAATGGGCAGTAGGACATCCCTCAAGGGGTCCCAGATTGGAAAGGGTGCAGGTTGGGCTGAGGGACACCACCCCCACCCCCCATTCCCTCTCTGTGCATGAATTTTGTGCACTGGGCCTCTAGTGGCATTTATAAAAGCAGAGAGAAAGGGGGAGACAGGGAAAGAGGGAGGAGGAGGAGAAGAGGAAGAGAAGAGGAGAAGGGGGAGGGGAAGATGGTGGAGGAGGAGGAAGAGAGGGAGGAGGAGAAGGGGGGAAGGAGGGGGAGGAGGTGAAGGAGGAGGAGGAGGAGGAGGAGGAGGAGGAGGAGGAGGAAAGAGAGAAAGGAAGAAAGGAACCCTTTATTACCATTTGTGCAGAAATTTCCATAGTCTCAGGGCAATGCTGTGATGACTTTGTGTATTTTAAGGGATTGGTTCTTTAAGGACTTCCTTTTGGGAACACTTTATTTTGCTTATTAATCCCCAATAGAACAGTTTAAGATATATTTTTAAAACAGGACATGTATTTTCTTTGACATAGCTTTCGGTCATTTTTCTCATGGTGAGTTGGTTGATTTGAATTTTGGTTATTTTAGAATTATTTGAAGAATAATTATTTTCAAACTTGGTAATCTTAGGCACTGAATACTAAGAGAGACTGCTATTTTTGTTGTTGTCATTACATTTTAGCACACTTCTTAAAATGGCTAAATAAAGTTAGTCCTTTGATCATTATTGGATTTAAAAATTATATTAAATTCATGATGAAATTACTAAGTTCTTCTTCTTGAATGTCTAAGGATAGGCAGAATAGTTATTCTGGAAGTACTGTGATATGGAAGAATAATAGTAGAAAAAATAGTTTATATTGATGTCTGAAGTTCTGGAATATAACTTCTCTTTGGAGAGACTTGGTAGTATCATGTCCAATTTTTAATGTAAACAAGTATCACAAAATTCTTTTTTTCTCTTGGTTTTACAGCTGTATAGCTTGTCCAGTTAAAAATGTGTTTGTTCTCAAAAGAAAAATAGCCCTCATTGCTTAGATTAATGGTGCTTTAAGACATGTTTATTCAAAGATGGCAGCAAAGAGGTGAATAGGGTAAACGCTGTACATTAGAGATCATTGTGTCATTCACAACAGATGCAGTCAGTGGACTGTTTATGCAGCAGCCTTCAATTTTTTTTTGATTTATAATCTAGAAAAAAAATGGAAATGTTTTATCTTTATTTTTTCCTTTTTTTAACAAAATAGGGGGAGTTTGGACAAAAATCCATTAATTCTAAAAATTAATTTATGAAGAAAGCTTAGTTTGCCGCACTTCAGCTGTGATGTTAACTTATACATTCAGGGTTTTTAAGAGTTGTTTCATTGTACAGTTGGATCAAGGAAAATTATCTTGATTTTGATATCTTAGAGGCAGCTTACAGGTTTACACATATAATTCACTGGTTACATTTGAACATATTGTACTTCAAAGTAATCATTAAGAAATATGTTGGTGTTTATAAGATGTGTGACATTTGTCTTTTTTGAAGGGTATAAAAAATATGCTGTATATAGCACTGAGTTGTTTTTTCTTTAAATCAAGATTTTTCCTAAACTGCTATGCTTCTTTTGTGTTCAGTTACTGGAAATCATCATATGAGCATTCTAAAATTGGCCAATGTGATTACACTATATCCTTTATTTAATGCTAAAATGTAATGCAAGTATATCAATCATAAAAGGAAAGGGAACTAACTGATCTGTGTTTATATGTAGGGTTTC
Source organism: Murina feae (assembly GCA_004026665.1). Lineage (NCBI taxonomy): Eukaryota > Metazoa > Chordata > Mammalia > Chiroptera > Vespertilionidae > Murina > Murina feae. The sequence continues at coordinate 27,654 of PVJC01010716.1, read as the reverse complement.
TCAAGAGAGTTTCTGGTTGGCATTTGGGTTGAATTCTGTTGGTGACATTTTATATATATACTGGAGGCCTGGTGCATGGGTTTGTGCACCAGCAGGGTCCCTCGGCTGGCCTGCGTCCTCTTGTAATATGGGACCCCTTGGGGGATGTCGGAGAGCCGGTTTCAGCCCAATCCCCGTAGGCCAGGCTGAGGGACCCCACAGGTACATGAATCTGTGTACTGGGCCTCTAGTATGCATCTTTGGTTAATCTCTTCCCGCCATCATCCTTCCCCCTTCCCTCTGAGATTCAGCATTCTGTTCCATGTTTTCATGTCTGTGGTTTCTGCTCCTGCATTGAGCATCTTCCCCCGGGCGATCAGTGCATATCATAGATACGGGCCAGTTAGCCAGTTGCTTAGGCTTTTATATATATACTAGGGGCCTGGTGCACAAAAATTTGTGCACTCGGCGGGGGTGGGGGAGTCCCTCATTCTGGCCTGTGCCCTCTCACAGTTTGGGATCGTGGAATCCATTGGGGCACACAGCACACATGGAGGGCACACATCCGTGTGTGCTGTGTGCCCTGATTGCACTGATTTCCAGGCCTCAGCCTCGGGGACAGAGCTGGCTCGGTCCCTCCGCCCCAGAGGCTGCCCTGCCACCTGAAATCCATTGCAGGGGCAAGGCACTCACGGAGGCTATGTCTCCATGAGTGCGGGTGCCCCCTGCGATCGGATCTACTTCCAGGCCGCAGGGCAGCCTGGGGGCCTGGGCTGGCTGGCTCCCCCAGGCCCCGGCTGCCCTTCTGCCTGAAAGCCATTGCGGGGGCGCAGGGCACTCACGGAGGCTATGCCTCCGTGAGTGCCCTGTCCCCCGAGATCACGGATCTACTTCCAGGCTGCAGGGCAGCCTGGGAGCCTGGACTGGCTGGCTCCCCCAGGCCCAGGCTGCCCTGCCGCCATCGCTGGCCGGACCTGCTCCCCTGCCAGCGCCCACAGGCCGGCTGGCTCCCCCGCCACCCCAGGTTGCGCCTCCGGCCAGGTTGTTCCTCCCTTCCTGGCTCCCCCAAGGCTGAGCTCTTCCATCTGCCTTGCGGACCCCAGTGCCACACACCGCTTCTCCCTGGGCTGAGACCTCCGCCATCTTGGCTGGGCTAATTTGCATACAGCCGCTCTGATTGGCTGGTGGGCGTGGCTTACCCCGTCCCGGAGAAACGGTTAATTTCAATATTATGCTTTTATTAGTTAAGATACTATGGCCTGTTGCATGAAGATTTGCACAATAGACCTTCCTTCCCCTGGCTGCTGGCACTGGTTTTCCTCCGGCACGCAGGACCCAGGCCTTTGGTCTGGCCACAGCAGCGAGGCTTGGTTTCTCTGCTCCGGCTGCTCCCAACCCCTCCTATTTTTTTTTCTAGCTCCTTCAGTGGAACCCAGGGTGGGTTGGAAGCCTGGGTTGCCCCCGGTGACCCAGGCCCCCATCGCTTCCTGAGCGGAGTACAGGGCCGGCGGGAGGCTTGGATCCCTCCATCACCAGGAGCAACCCAAGCCTCCTGCTTGCTCTAGCTCCGCGCCACCGCCATCTTCAGTCATCTTCAGTCTTTGCTCCGTGCCTGTGTATGCAAATTAACCACTATCTTTGTTGGGTTAATTTGCATAGTTGCTCTGATTAGCTGGTGGTTGTAGTGGAGTGAGGGAGTGATGGTTAATTTTCATGTTTCTCTTTTATTAGTGTAGATGTAGACTAGTGTCCCAGTGCACAAAATTCGTGCCCAGGAGGTGGAGGTTCCCTCAGCCCAGCCTGCACCCTTTCCAATCTGAGACCCTTTGGGGGATGTCCAATTGCTGGTTTAGGCCCCATCCCTGTGGGGGAGGCCTGATCCCTGATTGCCCCTAACCTCCTGCTGACTTGATTTTGCCCCAAACTGCCCTCCCCTGTGGGCCTGATCGCCCCTAACTGCCTCTGCCTCAGTCACCACCACCATTACTTTGTCTGGAAGGAAATCAGATGTCCAGAAGATGGTCAACTTGTCTAATTAGCATATTACCCTTTTATTAGAATAGATGTGTGTGTGTGTTATCAATCTTACCAGTATTTCTTTAGATGTAACTTTTAGCATGGATAGCAATAAAGACTTTCTACTTATAGATATTTATTTTTCATTTAATGATGTAGTTCTGGTTAAAAGCTTTTGGGGGACTTATAAAAACAAAACTATTAACTCAAATGATAAAAATGAATAATATCTTTAGAGATTTAAAAAATTTTTCCTCTTATTCTGGTGAAGTTATTATAACTTTTCAAATTAATTATATACATACTAGAGGCCTGGTGCACAAAATTTGCGCACACGTAGGGTCCCTAGGCCTGACTGGTGATCAGGACCGATATGTGGGGCAACCAGTGGGGAAGTTGGGGGGGGCCCTGCTGGCACCTGCCTTGGCTGGCCTGGTGCTGCCCACTCACTGACCCCTCTCCCTGCCATCACCACCGCCAGTTACCTCCCTCTGTGGGGTGACCAGTGGGGTGATCGAGGGGCCCTCACTGGCACCCACTTTGGCTGTCCTGGGGCCTGTGGGCTGGGGGCAGATCCTGCATTGACTATTTTCCACCTGGTGGTCAGTGCACATCATAGCACCTGGTGGTTCCACTGGTTGTTCTGCTGTTTGGTCGATTTGCATATTAGGTATTTATTATATAGAATATATCACTAACACATATCACTAGGTCTGTGCATATATACATAGCTCATAAGTACAATATTTTTGACAGTTAAATCTAGGCTTGGTGATCAAAACATCTGTTTCAGTACAGAAAAAAAGATTGGGAACAGAAGTTTTAAATTGACATTTGATAATTGGTTATATTTGATTGTTTTTCTGATGCTCTGAAGCTTGCTGCATTCAAATATGAAAATACAAAATTAGTTCTAATTTGAGCCTGATATTTCCTCCAACAATTAATTATACTAGTAATTGTTATTTCTTTGAGAACTTATTAAGTTCAAAACTAAAAGATTATAGAACTCTCTAGGGCAGTGTTTCTCAGCTTTCTGGCCCTTTAAATACAGTTCCTCATGTTGTGACTCAACCATAAAATTATTTTCATTGCTACTTCATAACTGTAATGTTCCTACTGTTGTGAATCGTAATGTAAATATCTGATATGCAGGATGGTCTTAGGTGACCCCTGTGAAAGGGTCGTTGGACCGCCAAACAGGTCACGACCCACAGGTTGAGAACTGCTGCTCTAGGGTGGATTTACTAATAAAAAATGTCTCTAAATTGATTCTAGAATCTAAATGAGAATGTAACATTTTGAAAAAACTTTACTATGTTGCTACGTTTTTTGTGTATTTTAGGTTACATTAAATTTCTAGAGTTTACAGGAGTCTTTTTTTTTATTTGTTCCATTAGGTGAAATTACAGCTATGAGCAAATATTTGTCAAAAATTATTGGCTTTAGATTAGTAGGATATCCTATATAATAAAAGCCCAGTGACCATAATGGCAGAACGACTAGAATGACCACTTGACCAGTCACTATGAGGTGCACTGACCACCTCTTTGGTCCCTTTCCCTGGTCAGCAGGCTCCCATCGTCTGATGGTGAATGGGGACTGGGGGTGGGTGGTGGGAGATGCAGGCAGTGCCAGGCCAAGGCTCCCACCCTGCCAGTTGTCACACACAGAGGGCAACTTGTGGCAGGGGTGAGGCCAGTGAGCAGGTGGGAACGGCTGACCTCTTGGTCCCGCCCCCAGCTGTCAGGCTCCCATCTCCCAATGGTGAATGGGGAACTGGGGTGGGTGGCAGTGGGGGGGGGTGGGGCCAGCTGCTGGCAGCCAGGGAAGATTGCCCTGATTGCAGGCTAGATTGTAGGCTAGGTCTAGGGACTGTACTTGCACGCGATTTCGTGTGTTGGGCCTCTAGTTTATATATAAAACCCTAATATGCAAATAGACGGAAAGGCAGAACAACTGAACAACTGAACAACCAAACAACCAGTAGCTATGGCATGAGCTGAGCACCAGGGGATGCAGGCGGAACATGGTGGGTGTCAGCCACGGCTGGATGGTGGAGCAGGTTAGTCAGGGCGCTAGACCAAGGCAGGGTGCCAGTTGCTGTCATCAGGGCGAGCCTCTGGTGGTTACTGAAAATTCTTTGCTCCTGCACGCCGCTGTCCCACCTGGCACTTGCACCTGCTGCCGGAGCCAGAGCCCCTGCTTGCACCCACTGCTGTCACTCAGAGCCGGCTCCGATCACTAGGTGCTGTCAGCGGGTGTGAGTGATGGCTGCTGGCCCCGATTGCCCCTTAAGAGCAGAGTTAGGTGGAGAAGCCCTCAGGGTGCTTGCTACTGGCACCCGGTGTCAGTGGGTGTGAGTGGCAGCTACCAGCCCTGATCGCCCCTGAGCACTTTATTCCCTCTGCTCCTGAGGGGTGATAGGGCAGAAGCCACTGCTCATACCCACTGATGGCACCCACCCTGCTTGCACCCCTGCTGGCACTGACCCAAATTGCTCCACACAGTCAGCAGGGTTGGCACTGTCAGTGCATAAGAGCGGCGGCAGCAGGAGTGGGGCTGCTGGCAGAGAGGGGACCAGGGTGCTGTGGCAGAAGGGGCTTGGCGGGTGCTTGGAGGATGGGCCAAGACCTGCCCCTCAGCCCACCGCAGCCTTGTGGCCCACAGTTCCTTTCAGGGTGCATGAATTCGTGCACTGGGCCCCTAGTATTTTATAAGATGATTAAGTGTCAAAACCATGAGCCTATTGTAAGGAGAGACTTGGACCAATAAATTAAATTATATCCTGAATCTAAATAAGTGAAATGAAGAGATAGTGTTGATTTGAAAGTTTGGATACCTTCTATGTATTTATGCTTATGTATAGTAGTCAATATTCATGAAAGTCTGATTTATTGATTTCTTGGTTTACTCATGAATCTGAAAGGGTTACAGAGAAACCTGAAACATTTTACCTGATAGGATTTCCATGCTTACATGTATCAGCTAGTCAGAATGGGTTTGCGGCCTCAGCCTTGTTTTCCTAAAGCGCTCTGATCAGGAGAGCTACCCTGTCCCCCTGGCCAAACCTGGCTCTGTGCTGCACCGTCATCATGATGACTGGGGATTCAGTCTGCAGTCTGAAATGACCACATGTGGCTTTGTCCCAGCTCTTTCTTCTTGTGTAGGATGACCTTGAGTGTCCTCCAAAACTTCTTGTGCTCCCAATGTAAAGTGATAATATCTACCCTGTGTGACTCGGGGAGATTCAAAGACATTGTAGGTGATGTGCGACATTTGAAGGCATTTGGGAATTTTTGTTGGTACGATCTTATTCTTATTTATGTCTTCTTATCACCCAGAAAACCATGACATTTGTACCTGCCACGCATTCCCCTCCCTCTTCCCCCACACACCCTCCCTCAAAGTATCTGGTGTATTTTAGTAAAAATTTAAAAAATGAAGCAAGGTAAAAGTGAGCTATAACCCTGTATATTTCTTTCCAATCTTTCTATACATTTGAAATAAGAATTAAAAGCAATAATGTATAAATTCTTTTTCATGCTGCTTTTGATATGTAATATCATTCCATGAGTTCTTTTCCCCCAAATTCTGTTTTAACAAATATATTTTTTATTGGTTTCAGAGAGAAAAAGAAAGGAGAGATAGAAACATCAATGATGAGAGAGATTCATTGATCAGCTGCCTCCTGCATGACCCCTACCCTGCGATCGAGTTGCACTCTAGGCATGTGCCTGACTGACATAGAACTGTGACCTCCTGGTTCATAGATCAATGCTTAACCACTGAACCACACCAGCCGAGCTCCCCAAATTCTTTTTAAACATTATTTTTGAGGAGTGTGTAAAATGTTTGGCCAAGGAAACATATTGTGGCTTACTTAACCCTTCTTCTATACTTGGATGTTTAGATTGTTCCTAGTTCTTCATATATCAAGTGCTTCTAGGAACATTAACAGCCATAAAATTTTACCTGATTTGGGTATGTATTGTTAATATTTGCTCTTAGCTGTGGAATTGCTGACTTAAGAAGTAAGAGTACTTTAATGCTCCTGATATTTAGTGAGAAATTATCTTCGGGAAGGTTTTCATTGTAGTTTAAATTTGCTCCCCGGACTAGGCATTCTCTTGACTTTTCACACTTCACACCCTCTGCACGTTTCCAGGTCTCACTCTTTGAAAAACTTTCCCAGGTTTCCCCCCCGCACACTGGGAGAGGGCCTCTCATTTCCCAAGTGGTTGGGGACCCGGCATCCCAAAATTTATTAATTTAATTTGGGACTTCAATGTTATCTCGAGATAATAGCAGTTATATACTTGTATGAGTTTCCTGAGGCTGCTGTACTTAATTAGCATGTTTGTGGTTTAAAGTAATAGAAATGTATTCTTTCACAGTTCAGGTCAGAATTCCAAAACTGGTTTTATGAAGGCTGAATCAAGGTGTCAGTAGGCCCCTGCTCCTCTGCAGGCGTGAGGGGAGAATGCATTCCTTATCTCTTCCAGCTTCTGGTGGCTCCTGGTATCCTTTGACTTCAGGCCTCATCACTCCAGTGTCTGCCTCCATAGTCCGTTATCTTCTCTTCACCCTCTTTTTTCAGGATACTTGTGAGGGCACTATGGGTCCACCTGGGTAATCCAGGATAATCTCCCTGTCACAGGGTCCTTAATCACACCTGCAAACATCTCATCATATACCGTAACATTCATAGGTTCTAGGTAATAAGACCTAATGTCTTTGGGGGCCGCTATTCAGGCCTTTACAATGGTATGTTACTAACATGGGTTTGGTACTTTGAATAATGATTTAATTTCTTTAAATCTTATGTATTAGAGCAAGTAACTGATACCACTGGAAAACTATATAGTTGAATATGAAATGGGAATATGAATATAAAGATGTGAAGAGTTCTAATTAGTATTTTCTCACTAATATTATGTGACCTCCTATTAAATGTGATGTATTTGTATTTATTGAGATACTAGGGGCCTGGTGCACAAAAATTTGTGCACTCGGGGAGGGGGGTCCCTCAGCCCGGCCTGTGCCCTCTCACAGTCTGGGACCCCTTGAGGGATGTCCACCTGCTGGCCAGCCTGGGTGAAAGGCTGATGGCTGTTTGTGGGCTGGCCAAGCCCCCCAGTGGGGACTCTCACCCCATGGGGGTGTGGTCAGCCTGGGTGAGGGGCTGAGGGCTGTTTTCAGGCTGTCCACAGCTCCCATTGACGCAATGTCCCAACGAGGCTGGCTGGAATCAGGTTTCTGGGGTTTATCTATCTTCTATAATTGAAACTTTGTTGCTTTGAGCAGAGGCCTAGTCAGGCAACGAAGCCTCCTGTTTGCTTCAGCTCCGTGGCTTCTATAATTGAAACATTGTTGCCTTGAGCAGAGGCCTGGCCGGCCTAGGCAGGCAGTTTCAACTCCATCGCTGGTGCAACGGAAGCCTCCTGTTTGCTCTAGCTCTGTGGCTGCCGGTCGCTATCTTGGCTGCATTAATTTTCATACAGCTGCTCTGATTGGCTGGTGGGCGTGGCTTAGTTGTCTCGGAGTGATGATTAATTTGCATATTACTCTTAGATTAGATTAGATAACAAAAGAAGAGCTGATATTTTGTAGTTGGTCTTTAACAAACTCTTTATTAGAAATTCCCTAACTCAAATTCTTGAAAAAATCACTGAGAAAATTTTTAATAATGTCAAAATTAAGCATATTAAAAACATTTTTTAAAATGGGACTATGTCTTCTGGGATTAAATTGAGCATATTTTTTTCTTCCTATAAATACGTTTGGTGTCAACTAAGTTTCTCTGTTCACCCACACATTGTACAGTTGTAGTTTCAGGTATATATTTCTGACAGTTTATACCAGGCACAGAGATTTCTACTCAAATCGCTACTGTACAGTTCCTGAAAATAGCAGGTTGTCACTTCTAGACTCCCTGTACAAGGGAGGAGCTCAGGAAAGGCAAGGGTTAGAAATAACCTGCCAGTTCTAATCTTCAGAACCTTTGCATAAACAAGATTGGAATGAAAACAGTGTTGGGTTTTTTTTTAAATTTGGAAACCTGTAACTTATCCAATCATAACATTCCATGCTGAGTGCATGTACACTTTTAGAAAGACACCACATTGTAATGCATTAGGTCCCCAAATCTGCTTCAGTACTGGCTTTGTATATAACTTGAACTTCAGACGTCAATTGGCTGGATGATGTATTTTGATATCGCGTCCAATAAAATGGAAGGAAAAGATAAATAGTCAGAAAATTATAGTCACCATAGCAGTAACAAGTTTTAAGAACATTTTATGTGTTAAAATGTTAAGTCCTGTTAATTCAGAATTATAAATGTAAAATTTAAGTTTTTATATGTATATACAAATATTTAGATATTTCTAGGGCTTAAGATCAGATAAATACAGTGGAAGTGTGCTGAAAACAAAGGCCAGGTGGGGAAAAGAAAAGTTAACAAAGAAAACTATTTCAAATGAGTCAAAGATCCTAAACCCGATTATTTTTTTCAAGGATGCATATATTTAATTTATAGTATTAGTTGAGGCCATAATTGGAACAGTAAAGAAGATGTCTGTACGTATTTGAATGGTAAGAAAAGCAAGTAGTAAGTTATTTGGCTGCTTCTTATGGGCATAGAAGCAATTTTGTTATTTTTTATGGCAAATATTGGAACTCAAATAACTTAAAAAATAGAATATGCTTGTAGGCATATTCAATATATACTCCTGGTCCACATCTATGAAAACTGAAAGACAATTCGCCAAAAGATAAAGCAGAACAAAACAAAACAATAAAATCCCAGAATAGTTAAAATAGCCTTTAATAATACGTCCCAAGAGTGTCAGACCTTGCATGATCCTGCCCTGTGCATCCATGTGAAAGTAAAATAAGCTGTTGTAACACTAATGGGCCAGCATCCTGGAATGCCTCGGGCGGAGGTTGAAACCCACAAACATTCTCTTCTTTCTAGGTGAATGGGATAGAGAAAAGATCCAATGGTTTTCATATTGAGTGTAGTGACCCATTAATGGGGTTATGTCATCCATACAATGGGTTATAACCAGCAATTCAATAGATTAAAATAAAATAAAAAGTACTAGGGTGCTTCACATATAAGGATAAACATTGCTTTGTGAAATTTTGTTTATGGTCTGTAACAAGAAGATTTATATTATATAAATCTTGTAATAAATTATTCTTAGAACTCTTCCTTAGTGGGCAAGGAGTGCCTAATATATTGCTAGACCTTTATGTTCAGGTCTTGGGAGGGGTGGAAACACTATATGGTGGTTTATTATTGCTGGTAAGTAAATGGGGTGGGAGCAGATACAGAATGTCCTGAAGTGAATTTAACATGACTGAGAGATTCTTCCCTCTATTCTTGACCAACTACTCACTCTCCTAAAATTGTGGATAGGCAATTCAAAAGGTCATGTCTAATCTAGGAAATAGATATTAAAACAGCAATGAAATACCACTTTATACCCATCAAACTGGCAAAAAGAAAAGTCCTACACAAACAAACCAGTATTTAATATCCCTAACATTTGCCTAAATGTGGTGAGGGACTTCTTTTCTATAACTTTGGAAAGCAATCTGACAAATCTTGGTATAGTTGAAGATGTGTGTATCCTATGACCCAGCACTTCCTTGCCTATGTGTCTACAGAGGAAGAAGGAACTCTCCTTCATGTGCACAAAAACACTGTACTAGAATGTGCATTGCACCATTCATACATGTATGTATCTGTATGTAGATAGACATATCAAGTTATAGATACATACTGACTATATAAAAACGTGGATAGCTGATCTCTGCTATACTCTGTTTCATTAAAAAAAAAAGAAATGATTAAGAGGGTAACCAAACTTGCTTTGAATTTTTTCCCTTTTGTTCTCAATACACTCTGTGCAAACTGTGAGTGTGTACTTGTGTGTGTGTACAAGAAACAACCTGACCATCCTTCTATTAAGGAACAAATAACAAAATAAGGTTTATTTATTCTGTAAATACATTAGAGCAGTGGGGTCAGCGAGTTAGATCTACCTGTACCAATGGGGAGATAGAAAAAAACTGCAAAGAATTCATATAGTTTATTTATATAAAACTTCCCGTTGTTTGAACCACCCAGTATGTGGTATTTTCTTTTTATGGCAGAAGGTTAGAACACTAATATACTTGTGAAAGGGAATAAATATGTACACATTTATGTTTTATTTTGTAAACTCAGTTTTAATAGACAATGAGCTACCATTTATATCTTACTCAAATATGGAATCCCTATATTAAGGAAATTAAAATATATCACGTGTATTCTGAATGGTAATCCTATAAAATAATCCTATATAATAAAGAGGTAATATATAAATTGACCATCACTCCAACACACAAGGTGGCCATCCCCATGTGGTCAAAGATGGCCTGCAGGGGAGGGCAGTTAGGGGTGATCGGGCAGCAGGGGAGCGGTTAGGCATCAACCAGGCTGGCAGGGGAATGGTTAGGGGATGATCAGGCTGGCAGGCAGAAGTAGTTAGGGGCAATTAGTCAGGTAGACAGGCAAGTGGTTGCGAGCCAGCAGTCCTGGATTGTGAGAGGGATGTCTGACTGCCCCTGTGGGATTAGGCCTAAACGGGCAGTTGGACATCCCTCGAGGGGTCCCAGATTGGAGAGGGTGCAAGCTCAGCTGAGGGACATCCCCCCCCTGCATGAATTTTGTGCACCAGGCCTCTAGTACTTTATATAGTTCTTCGTACTTTAAATACAATGTCATACATCACTTCATTAGCTAGCAAGTTGACACCATTTACTTACTTTAAAATGCATTCCAGGGCATAGCAGTATTATAGTATATATTTGGCCATATGACTTACAGATGTGCAATTCTATAATAATTAGTGATTATGGTAATGATTTGAAGTATTAGTACCTCTCAGGCACTTTGTCTCCTTGGTTAGATTTAATGTTAATTTAATTTCATTTTAAAAAATGGTAAGCAATGCATATAAATATGGTAGCAAACAGGAAGTTAGAATGTCAGGTTAAGTGATCATTCTTTTCTTTGAGTAATAGCTGAATATTATTTACTACATTGGCCTTGTAGTAACTAGCTGTAGGTTTCCGTTCAGCCTCACCAAGTGACTTGTGAATTACTAGTAAGAGAAATCAAAGATAAAATTGTGATCATGGTGAAGCAATGTTGTTGCTTCTAAAATGAAATGTGACAATAATGTAAAATATTTTCTCTAGGAGCTAGCTTGGAGGTAAGAACTCAGGTTTGACGATTGTGAAATTTAGGAATGATAAAGACTGATTCTGAACCTACTCACTTTTTTAGCTTTGCTTTGCTTTTATTCTACAACATGGCAAAGAACAGGAAAACAAGCTTGGGTCATTGCACTTCTCTGTTCCTTATCCCTCAGAATTCTGTGTTTACTTCAAGCGGTACAAGAAGATAAAGACAGTATTTTATATGAAATAGACTGCCCTCAATTTTGAATACTCTATTTTTAATAATCCTGAGCTTTAATAGTCTTAGAATCTTTAAATAATCCTTATTGTTGGCAGGCATCATGAGAATTGTTTTGGATAAATTATTTTAAAATATATTTTTTCACTTACCTCTTGTACTATTAGCGAATTCCTTCACAAACATTGTCCAAAGACGGGGACATTTTCCTGATAGTTTAAGGTGGTAATGACTGTCAGAGTGTCATGAATTTCTCCCGTGACCTAATGGCATGCATTGACTTAAATGAATTTTCTTAGTTTTATTCATTGAATAGCAAATTGTTTTATTTTTCATTTCCGAATTTTAATCATATTCAGAATATGTAGGTTATAGTGCCACTTCCTGTTGCTTCTGGAGGCTACTAATTACTAACAGAGTAGTTAATCCTTTGAAAACTATAGCTTTTATACTTTAAAAATCACTCTTAATAACTCATATTGTTGATATGGATTAGTCATTAAAAATTAATCTATATTTTCTGTGGACTTGGATTTTATAACGATCAGGCCTCTTTGAACTAGTCAGATCTTATTGTTACATCGCTTTCATTCAATTTCGTAACTCCATTATATATGTACCCAAAAGGTGGGCGATGGGACCTCGGTGCACGTTCTGCATTCACTTGCGTTTCTGATAGCTGAGATACTGAGGGCTCTGGACCCAGAACACCTCTCATTGCTTAGCTCAAGGCCAGTCCATGGATCCAGGCATGCGGAGGGCAGGGGAAGCCCTCTGTCTCTCTGATTTTCTTTGAATTACTTCTCTGTTTTGATGGAAAGTTTGGAATTTTTACATTTACTAGGAGAATAATGACTTATTTTACAATTTAAATAGAATTTATCTTTTTTTTTTAAACTGTTCATTCTGATTTTTCACTAATAGCAGTAATTTATTTCCTTTTGGGACACCATTGAGCTACAAAGGAGTATTTAAAACATAATAAAATTTATAAAGTGATTTTAAAGAAATATTTCACAACTAAGGTTTGTTCATCTCAGAGAAACTTAGTTTCTGCTCAGCCAAGATTTTTCTCTTCTGAAAAGTATTTGGATGTAATTCACATTATCTCCGGTGACACTGCTTTTTCCTGGCTGCTGAAGCTGAGTAACTGTTCAGATGGAAAATTTGTTTCTGTAGATATTTTGATAAATCAATCTGTTTTCAGTCACGTCTGGTCGATTTGGGAATCCAGATGGGTACATGCCTTGAAAATGCCTCTTTGGACCAGATTAAAATCAAAACCTTATTTTGTTGTTGTGCTTGATATTTGCTATTTTTGTTATGTCAAAAAGCCCAGTTCAAATGCCAGTGCATTTTAGACCAGACATTGGAGTTTTACACAGGCAAAAATTACATAAAATATTCATACTTCAGGGACAGCAGCCAGAAGGAAAAACATTTCATGACTCACTGGTAGTCTTCCTGACTGTTCATCCAAGAAAGACACGTCCTTTTATTTTACGTCTCTGGCCTGATCTGTTAGTGCTTAAACACTGGAGGGCAATCACATGTCTTTCACTTTCAGTTTTTAGGGGGGAGCTCATATTATAACTCCTCAATACAAACAAGGTCTATAATATTTAGGCAAATTACGGGTTTTGCAGAGCAACTGCTGGATTATAATATCAGCCAGGATTATCCCACCTGTATCCTGGCAGGTATCTCAGAATATAGCAGGTACTCAAACCTGCTGTCACATTTGAGCCGTAGGCCTCAGATCAGGTCATGAACTCCGGGCTGTGAAATACAGTCAGTCACGTGGGGAGGTTTTGCAGAATGGGCAGGCCTGTGCTGTCCTAGACCTGGCCCCCTTATCATTTCAGAGGTGGTAGCTGGGCATGTGCTTTTTGGAGAAGCTCGGGGTATTGTGATGCGTGGTGACCAGGTGTTGACTCTACCACATGAGTATACCATGAACTCTGAAAATATGTCGCTGGCAGTACTCCTGTTTTCAGTGAGATGAAGGCATCGTTTGTGGTTTCCTATGACATTGCCTGTGACAGGTGGAAGGGAATCAGGCTCTATTAACAATAAACAATTGGTAGTTCAGCATTAAACTTCTCATTCAGGAAGTATTTAATTGGGTGCCTGTTATGTGCTTCAAGCATTCAGGATTTGATACTCAGGCCACAAATATATGCTCAGTCTGCTCTCTCCAACACCCCTCTCCATTCCCTCTTTACATAACTAACTCATCTTTTAAGACATAAATCAGGAAATACTCTCTTGTTTCAGGGGACCTCTAAGTAGAATTAAAGGCCCACTCTCTATAGCTCTCTGGAATCCTTAGCCTATTGCGGTCATCTTTGTATCATACTGTATATAAATGTTCTCATTATGTATGGCTTACTTGTGTGTATTCCTTCATTGAAGGTAAGGGCTGGTGACTTACAGCCTGGAAGACCTTTATGTCCCCATTGCTGAACATAAAGATAGCGTGTTAGTGTTTGCTGGATGACTTATTAGTTTTTCTGTCTAGTAGTAGAATGAATGGGAATGCACACCTGGCTGGAGCCTTTACAAGTTAAAAGGAAAAAGGTCTTCAGGGAAGATAGGCTCTAAAGAACTATAGGGGATTTCACCTGTTAACCTTGAACAGGAGATAAGGAGAATTGCAATTCTTGAACAGGAGACAAGAATTTTTCACAAGTATTGCATTTTTAGACTTAATTAGACATAAAAGTATATTGGAATTTCAGAATTTTGTAAGGTTAAATGTAGCATATTGCTTAGTGTACGTATCTGATATTTTATATTTGAATTCGGCTTTTTGCTCACTTGTTAAACAATGTTCAACAAGCATTGTTTGAATCCCCTTCTAAAAGCATTGTTATCATGCGTCTTCTGGGAAGCTCTTCTTTCCTGATAATCTTGAAACTCGCAGCTCCTCAGTCTCTCTCTTGCTTGCTTCTCACCCTAAACTTCTAAATGGTAGCGTTCATTATGTTCAGATGAACTTCTCATATTTTTATACATCATTATATGTAATGATATTATCCTTTCTCAAGATTTATCACATCACTCATATGTCAGCGATCCCCATATTTTTTCTTCATCTTCAATCTTATAGGTAGTAGTTCATTTCAAAAGGGCAGTCATGATTAAAGGGTGGACTGATGGTTATCTGCAGCTAAAGAAAGGACCTTTCATTAAATCCAATGGTGCCTCGTTAATGCATTCATGTCAGCTGTCTTTTCTCCTTAAAAAAAAAAAAAAAAGATGAAAACCCCATATTCTTTGCTTTATTAACTCTTCCATGTTTATATTTCTTTTTTTTTTGTGTGGATCTTCATTAGCATTCTATTTTTTTAAATTTTGTTTTATTACTTTAAGTATTACAAAGAGGGTTAAATAAGTTTCCATTTTTCCCCCTTGACCTTCCCCCGTCCTCCCCTACCCCCCAGTGTCTTGTGTCCATCGATTATGCTTATATGCATGCATATAAGTCCTTCAGTTGATCGATTAACCCTCCCCAACCCTCCTGACCCTTCCAGCTATAGTTTGACAGTCAATTCAATGCTGTTCTTCCTCTGTATCTGTTTATGTTCATCAATTTATAATGGTCTTTATTATTGACTCCTCATGATCTTACTCTCTGTATTAGTATCCTAGGGCTGCTATCAGAAATGATCACAAACTTGGTGGCTTGAACAACAAAAACTCATTCTCTCATAGCTCTGCGGCCAGAAGTCTGCAATGAAGGTGTAGACAGTACCATGCTCCCTCTGCAGGCTCCAGAAAAGATCCCTTCCTTGCCTTTTCCTGGCTTCTGCTGGCTTCTGGCGGTGGGCATTTTTTCATTTGTAGCTGCATTAGCTCAATGATACAAATGATTGGATTTAGGGCCCACCTTAATCCAATATGATCTCATTTTAATTATTTCTGCAAAACACCCGATTTCCAATGTTCTGGGTGGACGTTAGTTTTTGGAGGACCCTACCTACTATACTCTAGGTTTATCCATGCTGAATACCCAACACGAGAGGCAGCTGTCACGTAGAGCCAATGTTATGCCCAGATTTCATGATCCCCAAAGACCTCCAGTGAGTCCAAGTCCGATGCAAAAGCAAAGAGCCTTTATTCGAGCTAGCTCGAACTCAATCCCACCCATACTCACTGAGGCAGCGGTAGGGTGGAGAGAGAGAGTGAGTTTCAGGAGAACAAAGGTTTTATAGGAGGTCTGGAAGTAGTGGGTGGGGTAATGTGTGTGGCCTCTGTTGATTGGTCGAGGGAAGGGCCAGGGTTTGGTTGCACAGGGGCCAGGATGCAGTTAGCATTTCCTCTGCATCCCTATTGGCTAGTTTGAAAAGGGGGGTTTGAGTCAGTCACCGCCCTTTCACCAGCGGATAAAATCTAGGAAATGACCGCCAGACTTTACTACTTATGAAGGTGTGGCCTTGGGCAGGTTACTTAATCAGTTTTTTGCTTCAACTTTTTCATGCAATTATTGTAAAGATTAAAACATTGAATATATGTAAGGTGCCTAGAATAATAGCTAGCACAAAGTAAGCAAGTTCTGGTAAAAACTGCCATTACAGTCTTCTTGCTTAATAAACCTATAAAGATTCTTTCCTGAAAACTTTCTTCCTCTTCCTGATCTTACACATTATTTCTCCTCACTCACTTTCTTACTGTGATTACTTCTGAGGTGCTGTAAAGGGGATACTATGACAGAGCTGCCAGCTTTTGCACACCTTCAAGGTCAGTTCTGAACCAGAACCAGCCCACTCAGAAGCCTGTGCATGGCTGAGTGGCGGGAGATGGTGGGGCCGATTGTGCCTCCAGAGCCTGCGGTTGCAGGGACCCCTGGAATGCTAATTACTTTTCATATTTCCTTTTAAGTTACTTCGGTCGCTACAACAAAGGGTTTCTGAGCTGAGTCCCTAAGTGACATTCTCATTCACTGACACCCTCCTAGAAAACTGTATTTGAAGCTTTCTTGTCATTTTTAAGACTCTTACCAGTAAAAGGCAATCTAGCTTTGCAAATCGTAGGTGACATATTCACAGTAAAGATGCTAGGATTACTTTACACCGTGTGCCTTCCCAGGGTGACACAGATTGATGGCAACTAAGGGACTCTAGGTAAAAGCAGGTACTCTCTTCTTTCCTCTGAGAACCTTCTGCCTTCATTAGAAGAATTTTTTGCTTCAAATATGCCCTATTTTTTACTGTTCTCTGCAGTTTTTTCCCCCCTCAAAATTGAAGAAAAAACACATCAAGAATCTGAAATGATGGTAGTGCTCTGAGCTTACTTTGAGACTCCAGATGTATTCACTGAAATAAATAAATTCAAGTCTTTTGAATTCTTTCCAGCCAATAGAGACCAATGACCAAAAAAAAAAAAGAAAAAAAAAAAAGAGAGAGAGACTTGGTCAAGCCAGTAATTTTATATATTACTATGGGTGTTCAGTATAACTTGTAAACATATATGTATATGTATTTTAGATATAATTGCTTATTTCTACTATACTTTGAATTTAAACTATAGTTTTACACATTTCGGATAATTCAGTTTAGAAATTCTTTTTGATAAAAAAAGAGAATTGATTAAACAAAGTTGACTCATCCAGTACTTATGGCAACTATATATGTTATACCTGCTTTTCACTTTATTGACTTGCTTTTGGCTATTGATAGGTACTAATGTATTCAAAGCAGAACTAGTCTAATCTTTTGTCTTTGCACAGTGGGAGGAGCTAAGTTATTCATTCATCAATGTTATTTAGAGTGTAAATTCTATTGACTTGATGTCAGACTCTAAGGATATAGAGATGAATGAGACTCCGCCTTATTTTTCAGGTGAATCTGGAATTGGTGTGTAAACTGTTAAATTACAATGTAGTGTGAAAAGGGCAAGAGATGGAAATGATTAACTTTATCTAGGAATGAGGGTGGGGAGGAGAGCTGTGTTTTAAAACAAGGGAATCTTGTTGGCTGATAGAAGCGAAGAAGAAAGTGAGCAAGGGCTTTTCAGTGCCATGCATCAAAAAATAAAAAATAAAAATAAAATTGTGATGTATTGAAGAGTTACAAGCAATTTGGTTTTGCTTGAGTTTATAATACATGTCTGTTCTGTTTTTAGGACTTGTCTAGTTGCTGCAGTCTTTGGTGTAGTTTGTGGAAATTAAAGAAATGTTATTAACATCATGATACTTGCCAAATCATTTGAAGAGGTAATATCAGTGGAATGAGTGAGATTAAGCCCTGATAACGAAAATCACAAAAGTAGAGATTTGAGAGATATTAGCTAATAAATACTACAGTCATACCATTTTCAATCTCCCTCTGCTCCAGTACATCTGCGTAATGCACTCCCGTTTGTCGTGGTGGTTCACCAGGACAATAACTCTTAATCCTGGGAACGGTGTGGGGGTATGTTCAGTGTATGTGCTAAGGACAGTCTAGGTTTTGTAAAAGGTAAATCTCCAAATTCAAATGGGTTAATACACTAGATATTAATTTCTCACCTAAGCGAAGTACAGAGGAAGATTTTTGACTCGTGGCAGGATATGAGGTGGGTGGAGGTTTGGTGAGGAGTGGGCTTAGCTCCATTTAGTTGCTCAGGGATCTCAGCTTCCAAAATTCCTTGGATGTCCCCAGACAAGTATCAGACAGGAGAAGAGAGATTGTGCAGAAGGCCCATCAGTTACTTTGTCCCCAAGTCCTGAGGTGACATATATAACATTTGCTCATGTTCCCTTGTTGAGAATCAGCCACAGGTCCCCGCCTAAATGCAATAAAGAATGCAGAATGTGGTCCCCTTTTCCACTAATCGCTGTGGGAGATGACCACAGATCTTTGCAGAATAACCAGCCACCCTTGCAACTAGGGTGTATTATAATTTCTAGGGGGAATAAGCGGGTTTGGGAGTAGTATCTATTTTGAGAAAGGCTTGCAGGTGATTCCAGTATGTCCTCTTAGGGTATCTTTCTCGTTTCAGCTTATTAAAATGAGCCAAATGCCTTTCTGTGCAGGTATGGATCCTAAAATTTAGGGAGGGTAAGTCTTGGACAAAGTTAAATTTGATTTATTATTTCATGTATATCCTGATTTTGTTTGTTTTTCTAACAAGTCATAGATAGGGTGGTGGTGGTACTGCTGCTGCTTCTCCTCCCCCTCTTTTCTCTCTCCCCCTCCTCCTTTTCTTCCCCACCCACTCCACTTCCCCTCCTCCTTTCTTCCTCTTCTTTTTCTTCTTTCTCCTCTTCTTCTTCCTCCTCCTCCTCATTATTAGTTTTTATGCCTTTTCCAGCCAATTTTCAAAGGCTGTTTTCCTTAAAATTAGAATTCTTATAACTCTTGGAAATAATCACTTTTAAATACATCTGGAAAATTATATTGCTTTTGGAAGAGGTGAAAATCCTTGGGTTCATGAGGATTTGGTTTAATTTTTTTAATGTAATTTTAGGTATAGTTAGTAAAGATTCCATTAGGAAATAATTTCTGAGTAGACAACATATATGTATTGTGTAGCTCCTAAGCAGAGATTGAGTGCTTTTTGCTATCCATCTCCAGTTCAACAGCAGATGCTGTGAGATTTAAACTATTAACATATAAATGTACTTATCTAAGAGGCAGTTTGAGTATGAAGACTAACAACAAAAAATCTTGGAATGAAATGCAGGATTGCTGCCACTGCTCATAATTGGTTTTGGTTTTGAAAAAAGTCATTCCCTTTTGTTAGCCCTTGTAAGGAGAGGAACTGGGGAGTAAATGAGGTTTGTAGTGGGACAGATTTGAACCACAGTTTTCCAGTCCTCTGAAAGCCATTCTATTTAGGTATGTAAACTTTGCTCTGCTTTCTAGAGAAATTCTTTTAAAGAATGGTAAAGAGATGTGCCAAAGAATACATGGTGTTTAGAAGATGATTTCTGGTCATTGTTCCACTGTCTTACATTCACTCTTGCTAGTTAGTTCTTTCTCTCTCTCTGTGTGTGTGTGTGTGTGTGTGTGTGTGTGTGTGGAGCATACTCTGTTTCAGGCTCTGTTCTTAGTCTCAGGTGGTCTCTGGTGGGTACAGCATGCTCCCATGGAGCTTATGGTTTAGTGCAGTACTCACCAATAAAACTTTTTTAATGGTGAAAATGTTGTATATCTGTGGCTAGTAGCTACATGTGGCTGTTGAGTACTTGAAATTCAGACAGTGCAACCAAGGAACTAAATTCTTAATTTTATTTAATTTTAATAGCGAGACATGCTGGCTGCTGGCTATTTTATTGGACATTGCAAGTCTAAGGGAAAATTATACATTATTCAGGCAATCACACCATAAAATGTAAAGTGTCCAGACTGGTAAGTGGTATGAAAGAGACAGATATACTGCTCACATGTATAGAGGATTATTTGGCTTATACAGGACTTTAAAGGTTTACGTTTGGGTGATACAGATGGAGGGAAGTGGACAAATTTGAAGGATCAATAAAGTGTAAAATGAAAGGGATTTGGTGATTACTTTTAAAAATTGGGTGAAAGTAGATGGGTCCAAAATGATTTCTTGTTTGTGCAATGAATAGAAAGGCCTATTCACTAAGAGAGAACACTGAAAAAAAAAAAAACCCAGTTTGTGGGTGAAGCAGATGAGCTTGGTTTTGTAACATTGGGTTGGAAAATATAGGCTTGAAATACAGAATAGAGGATTGAGATGGACGTAGACATTTGATGATTGAAGCTCTGAGCTTCAATTTGAGAGTTCAGTGTTTTATTTTCTTTATTCAATTAAACGTTTTGATTATAATATTATAATACATGAAAGCAGTTAACCCATGTGACAGAGTACTATAGTCTATGGTTTACTGTAGCCTCCTTGTCTCTAAGATGAGCAATTTTCAAAGTGATTCTTCAGGATCTGACATTGATACCCATCACAGGCTTTCCAATGGAAATGCATGAGTCTTTCTTCAGATGCAGTGTCATTTTCTCTCACCCATTTTATCCTCCATTACTTATAAAATCTCCACTCTAAATTCAACCTATATTATTCTACTAGTGGCCCGGTGCACAAAATTTGTGCATGGAGGGGTGGGGTGTTCCTCAGCCCGGCCTGCACCCTCTCCAATATGGGATCCCTCAAAGGATGTCCTACTGCTGGTTTACAGGGATTGAGCCTAAACCGGCATTCGGACATCCCTCTCACAATCCAAGACTGCTGGATCCTAACTGCTCACCTGGCCAGCCTGGGTGACAGCCTGATGGCTGTTTGCAGGGTGGCCAAGCCCCCAGTGGGACCCTCACCCCATGGGAGTGTGGCCAGCCTGGGTAAGGGGCTGAGGGCCGTTTTCAGTCTGGCCACAGCCCCTTCATGGTTGGAGAGTTCCACTGGGGTGCCTGGCCAGCCTGGATGAGGGGCTGATAGCTGTTTGCAGGCTGGCCAAACACTCAGTGACCCAAGCTCCTAGCTCCTTCATTTTTTCTTTTTCTTTTTTTCAGCACCTCTGTGAGCAGAGGCCAGGCTGGCTGGAAGCAGGTATCTGGGATTTATTTGTCTTCTATAATTGAACTTAGTAACCTTGAGGGGAGGCCACTGCTGGCCAGGGCAGGAGGGAAGCTTGGCTTCCTCCATTGCCAGGGCAACCTAAGCCTCCTGCTCGCTCCAGCTCCATGGCCACCTGCTGCCATCTTGGTTGGGTTAATTTGCATAGTTATTCTGATTGGTGGGTGTGACTTGTGGGCATAGGGGAGGTACGGTCAATTTGCGCGTCTCTCTTTTATTAGATAGGATATAATAAAAGAGAGACACGCAAATTGACCGTACCTCCCCTGTGCGCAAGCCACACCCACCAGTCAATCAGGAGCAAGTATGCAAATTAACCCAACTAAGATGGCAGCGGCCACTGAGCTGGAGTGAACAGGAGGTGTGGGTTGCCCCTGGTGATGGAGGAAGCCAAGTTTCCTGCCTCAAGGCTACAAAGTTTCAATAATAGAATATAAATATATCCCAGGGGGAAAAAAAAGAAAAAAAGGAGAGACTGGGAGCTTGGGTCACCAGGGGGCATGGATAGCCTGAAAATGGCCATCTGCCCCTCACCCAGGCTGGCCAGGCACCCCAGCAGGACCCCCCCCACCATGAAGGGGCTGTGGGCAGCCTGAAAATGGCCCTCAGCCCCGCACCCAGGCTGGCCACACCCCCATGGGGTTAGGATCCCCTCTGGGGCTTTCCCAGCCTGCAAACAGCTACCAGCCACTCACCCAGGCTGACCAGGAATGCCAGCAGGACCTCCACCCTGATCTGGGACACTCTTCAGGACAAACCTGCCGGCCAGCACCCATACATTAGGCCTCTATCTTTTATAATAAAAGAGTAATAAGCAAATTGACCCTAACAGCAGAACCACTGGGAATGACTATTCACTATGATACACACTGACCACCAGGGGGCAGATGCTCAATGCAGGAGCTGCCCCCTGGTGGTCAGTGCACTCCTACAGGGGGAGCTCTGCTCAGCCACAAGCCAGGCTGATGGCTGCCAGCACAGCAGTGGTGAGGGGAGCCTCTTCTGCCTCCTCAGCAGCGCTAAGGATGTCCGACTGCAGCTTAGGCCTGCTTCCCACTAGCAAGTAGACATCCCCTGAGGGCTCTCGGGCTGTCAGAGGGATGTCCCCAGGGGATTGGGCCTAAGCTGGCAGTCGGACATCCCTCAAGGGGTATCAGACTGGGAGAGGGCACAGGTTGGGCTGAGGGACCCCCCCAAGAGTACACAAATTTTTGTGCATCGGGCCTCTAGTACAGTTAATAAGATGAGAGTTAATATATAATTTTCCACATTAGAAAGAGAGCTTTAATTGAGCCAAGAAAGCCCAGGACAAAGTGAGAAATTCCAGTGCTTAATGGTGGGTAAACATATGAAGGAAGGAGACAGATAATGGATTCTGAGAGAACTGAGGAGTCCATGAACTTGAGATTCCGGTGAAGTCAAAGAATAGTCTGAGTGAATAGAGTTGAGTGAGTAGGCTCAGGGGAAAGAAGGTGATGGTTCGTTAAAAATATTTGAATAAATGAATTTGATAGGGAATGTTGGGGGATACTGATAATATTCAGGATCTGCCTACAGGAATTGATGACCAAAATAGAGAAGGTGATCATAGAGATGAATGGGAAAAGAGACCATATTAATTAACTGAAGTGAAAACATGTTTAATTTTATTTTGTCTAAAAGGCAATCTAAAACTTCTATTAGAATTATAAGGTGGTAAATATATTTTACAATGTGCATATATTTAAGTAGTAAGACATACATTTTATGAAATTCATTTGGTATATTACATAATAGAGCTAATGATCACATAATATCTTTTAGGGAGGTTTTGATCATTTAAAAATGGAAGGTTTATTGTAAAAGGTCATTTGAGAATGATTAAAGACGATTTATCCCATTATGTTAAAAATTTATGTACCTCCTCAACCTTGGCAGGTTCCATTAATAAAAAAAAGCCTGAATATTGTATTTGTAGCTTTGAAGGTATTATTATAAATTAAATCACCCACCCATGCTTTGAAATCTTTAAAACTGAGTATTTGTTCTTTTTTTATTGGCTTTGACTGTTTTTGGCTGTCCTTACATTTTTGCTTCCTTTTTAAAATAATTAACTAAAACCACAACCTGGAAAGAACATGAGTTATTTGAATCTTATTCTGAAAAAGCCATTGAAGTTTTAAAACCTTCAGGGAAATAGATAGTTATCAAAAACATTTTGAATCTCTCTCTGAATCAATTCTCACCCCTCCCTCATCCTTGCAGAAATCACACATATATGAGTTGGCCTTTCTACTGAAGGTTAAATTGTAAAATATAATTCTAAAATCATATTAAAAATAAATTGAATATAATTGTTCAGTTTGACAAATGTTACTTCTTGTTTTGCTTCTCTTTAAATGTTTTAATACAAAAACATTCAATTAACAAGATGAAAATATTAGTACAAAGGAATGAAGATACCAATTTTTAGTTGTGATTTAGGTGATCATTTCTATTACTTCATAGTTGCTACTTGTTTGTGTATATGTACAATTACACTCGGTCATCTTATCAATGGCTCCACAGATAATAGCAACAAGAGGTTTTTTTTCAATTATTCTAGAATGAAAGACATTAGTCACTAATTTTACTCAGACTTAAGTGTTGAGGCAATTACATTAAAATTGTACAAATATGCTTACATCACAGCACATTAATAAAAAATTAAGTTCCTTATTCTCATGGGTAGCCTCATCCTTTTTTTTTTTCCTGTTAATCCTCACCAAAGGATATTTTTTCCATTAGTTTTTAGAGAGAGTGGAAGGGAGGAGACAGAGCTGGGGGGAGAGAGAGAGAGATAGATAGGTAGGTAGATAGATAGATAGATAGATAGATAGATAGATAGAATAGCATCGATTGGTTGTCTCCCAACTGGGGCTGAAGATGGAACCTACAACCCAGTTACGGGCCTTTGACCAGAAATCAAACCTGTGACCCTTTGGTGCAGGGGCTGATGCTCTAACCATTTAGCAACACTGACCAGGGCAGATCAAGTAGTTTTTAAAAAAAAATATATTTTATTGAGTTTTTACAGAGAGAAAGAGAGAAGGATAGAGAGTTAGAAACATCGATGAGAGAGAAACATCGATAAGCTGCCTCCTGCACACCTCCCACTGGGGATGTGCTCGAAACTAAGGTACATGCCCTTGACCATAATCAAACCTGGGACCTTTCAGTCTGCAGGCCAATGCTCTATCCACTGAGCCAAACTGATCAGGGCAAGATCAAGTCATTCTTAATATGGAAATGGGGTTACTGTTAGGTCTGATCAAATAATAGAATGGGTACCACCTCCCCTGGGCACTGACCTTTAGACCACTTCACAACTGACATTCCCTTTAGCTTAGACCACATTCCACTTGCTAAGACCAGATCCCACTTGCTAAGACCAGTGTCTTCCCTTTAGGACCCACCCAGAGAATTCTTGACCCAGAAAAAGCCCAATTACAGTCCTTTAAAATCCCTGGGTGCTGGTGCCATTTTGGTTTTCCAGATGACCTAATGCATTAATAATTCTTTATTCCTTTCGTTCTCATGCATTCCTCCTTTGGTGACTCTTAACAGTTACGAATAAAAATATGTTCCTTTAATTTTCTAAAACTGTCTCCCCAAGACCATGATTAGGATCATGTAATTATATTAGGAAGTACTTGGAGTCATTCTTATCTGTTCTGGAAAAAAACAACTGATGAATAAAAGTGAGGACAGTGAGGTCCTTTTGGCATTATATTATTTATTCTATGATTAGAAAGTATCTTTTAGTTGTTTATGAATATTAGTAATTATTTAAACTTAGTGGAAAAAGTATGTTTTTGGAAGATTTCACAGCCTTTGGGTTAGGAATTTCCAGAGATTTTTTAAAAATACAGTTTATATAAGTTTTAAGAACGTATGTGGTGAACTTATTTATTGTGTAACTGAAATTTATACTTTTTGACCACTTTTGTCCGTTCGGCCCACCCTCTGCCTCCTGCCTTTGGCAATCCCCGGTCTGTTTTCTGTGAGTCCTGGGGATGTAATGTGCAGCGTGGTGACTATAGTTCATAATACCATATTGTGTATTTGAACATTGGTAAGAGAGTAGACCTTAAAAGTCCTCATCACAAGAAAAAATGGTTTGTAACTGCGTGTGGTGACGGATGTTAACTGAACTCACTATGTTCATCATTTTGCAATATTAGACATATAGCAAATTGTAATGTACACGTAAAACTAATAACAGTGCTATGTGTCCATTATATCTCAATAAAAATTAAATGGTATCAGGAAGTCAGAACTGAAGCAGATTTAGTGGGTTCATTGGCAAAAAGAGGAAAAGGGTTGTTAATTGTGTTTTCCATATTAAAAGGCATTCCGACAAGTTATCCCAAATGTAATAATCAAAACCACCATACCATGCACAAGGAAGCCCTTTTTCTAAAGAGCAGCTATACTCCAAGTTCTTTTACATACGTAAACTATTGCCCGGGTTTCTTACGGCTGGCTCTTTTATTGCTTTTTGATTATTTTTATTGAAATGCTGATTGTCTGTTGTTAAATAACTACATTAATTATACAGGCAGGGCCCAGCTTCTCAACCTTTTCCAGAAGAAGCCCCTAGTTTCCATTAAAGAGTTTTATGGGGGCTCCCCACACGTCAGATTTCACACAGCCGGCTACACTGGCTTTTTATAAAGGTCTTTGAATGCCATGCCAAGGCCTCCCACTAATTGGTTTATGGGCTCAGTGTGGGATCTGTATCCCTGCCTGGGGAAGCCCATGCGAAAGGGCTGTGGGCGTGAGGAGTTGTCAAACATCCCCAGAAAGAGCACTAAAAGTCCTGGTTGGCTGCACTGTGGTTGCCAAGGAGCATAAGCAGAACACGAAACATGCCAAATGCTGACTGATTTTAAACAGTGACCCCTATTTCAGACTATACTCACTTCATTACATTTTTGGGAGAAAATCAAGTCCCAAATAGCTCCATAGTGAATTTGAGTGCTTATTGCAAGGTTTGGCACTGGTTAATTATTGTTTTCCAAGTGGTTAAACAGTTCAACCAACTAGATATTTTTATGTATTCTTTCAAGGGGAAATTACTCAACACGGTTATCTGTGAACATTTAGTCTCAGGATAATGTGCTCAAAGCTGAGTGCTTCATCATCTTTTTTTCCCTCTGCAAAGGTTAAGGAAGCACTAGTACCCATTAAGCTTCATGTATTTTCACTAAAAAGAGTAATTTCTAAACTTTAAAGAAGAATTGCTGTGGCAGAGTGAACACTCCTACCCCTTTGCCAGGCCCTGGTGTTTTCTGTGTCTCGGCAATGTGCTTGGCGTTCTGAACCTTCTGTATGCTAGAGACTGAACCAGGATGTGTGTGAGGTGTCGTGTAGCTTCGGAGAGTGCTTCAGTTTGGTTCATGTTGACATGTGAACAGAATTAGTAGAGCTGTGCTTCAGTTGGCTTACAGTAGAAATACTGCATTTTGTAGGCAAATAAGTACAACCTGTATCCTTGATGGTTGATAGCATTAAAACTAAATGACATATTGAGATTTTGGTGAATTTTGAAATATCTTTTCTTTTTTGGAAGTTGGTGAGGGGGAAAATTAAGTAGCGTCCTTTTTCGTGTGATCCAAATGTGCTCATCTTGAAAAATTATCTACATATTTCAAATAAATAATCTTGGATTGGCAGTTCTTTGTGAAAAATTGTAATTATTTCCTTAGCATGTTTCTTATATGCATGTGTAACATGGATATTTTGTTTGTGTGACACTTATATGCTATTCTATTATACTGTTAATATAATAGCAATGTGTAATATAAGCACAGACCATAAGTAAAACATTATGCATATTAAGTGCACAATTAGTTTAGTTCTGCAAACTATCTAAACTAATAAAAGCGAAATATTAAAATTAACCGTTTCTCTGAGACAGGGTAAGCCACGCCCACCAGCCAATCAGAGCGGCTGTATGCAAATTAGCCCAGCCAACATGGCGGCCGCCACTCACAGACCTGAGTAAACAGCCCTTTCCATTGCGGCAGCAGCGAAAGTGAAGCTGCGCCCCTCAGCTCAGCTCCGATTAAACTGCCTCTAGCAAAACACAGCTTTTTGAAACAATGTAACAATCATAGAATCCTCCGGAGATGAAGGAAAGAGCAGCTCCGGCCTAACCAGTAAAAGTAACAATTGTTTCATTATAGACGCTGGGAGGTGAAGCAGAAGAGGCTTCAGTTAGAAGGCTGCCTTAAAGGAACAGTGTATCAATTATAGAAGATAACCCCAGGCCTTCAAGGAACAGTATCAATTATAGGAGAAAAAACTCCAGACACCTGCGTCCAGCCAGCCTTGCTGGGACGTTGGGTCAATGGGAGCTGTGGGCAGCCTGAAAGCCCCTCACCCAAGCTGGTCAGGCACGCCAGCAGGTGGGCATCCTCAGAGGGGTCCCAGACCGCGAGAGGGCACAGGCCAGGCTGAGGGACCTCCCGAGTGCACAGAGCGGCTGCAGGGCGGGACAGCGCAGGACCCAGGACCAGTGAGTGGGAAACAGGCGGCAGGGTTGGAGGGCACCGCGAAGCGGGTAAAAGGCGGCAGAGTTGGAGGGCACCGGGAAGCGGGTAAGAGGCGGCAGGGTTGGAGGGCAC
>PVJC01010715.1:0-43125 GCA_004026665.1 Murina feae | reverse complement strand
AGACACACACAGGAGGACTGCGCCAAGCCTCAGATGCAGCTGGGGGCAGGTCCCCAGTGGCCACACACACACACACACACACACACACACACAAAAGGCGCCTGGCAGACTGGGGCCATCATAGGACATCCACTGAGGGGTCCCAGACTGTGAGAGGGCACAGGCCGGGCTGAGGGACTCCCTCCTCCCCAAATGCACAAATTTTTGTGCACCGGGCCCCTAGTAATAATAATAAAAAAGTAATAAAAATGTCACTCCCATAAAAAAAAAGAAAAAAGAAAAAAGAGTAATATGCTAATTGTGTCACTCTGCTACACCCAAGCCACACCCACCAGCCAATCAGAGTGACTATATGCAAATCAACCAACCAAGATGGCAGCCACGAGCCATGGAGCTAGAGCAAACTGGAGGCTTGGTTGCCCCAGTGATGGAGAAAGCTAAGGTTCCCGCCTGCCTAGGCCAGCTGTGGCCTCCACTCAAGGCAACAACGTTTCAATTATATAAGAGAAATAAATCCCAGATACCTGCTTCCAGCCAGCGTCACTGGGAGCTTGGGTCGCTGGGGCCGTGGCCAGCCTGCAAACAGCCATCAGCCCCTCACCCAGGATGGCCCCACCCTCATGGAGTGAGGGTTCCTAATGGGGGGCTTGGCCAGCCTGCAAACAGCCATCAGCCCCTCACCCAGGCTGGCCAGGCACCCCAGGGGAGACCCCCACACTGAAGGCCATCAGGTGGACATCCCCAAGGGGTCCCAGACTGCAACAGGGCACAGGTCAGGCTGAGGGACCCCCTCTCACGAGTGCAAAAATTTTTGTGCACTGGACCTCTAGTATAATTATAATTCTGAAAACTAAAGACAAAATCTTGAAAGCATCCAGACAAGAAGACACATTACATATAGGGAGAAAGCAATTTGAATGACAGTGATTTCTCTTCTGAAACATAGTCAGAAGGACGTGTAACAACTTTTTTCAGGTGCTCAAAAGATGTGGCAAATCTATTTCAGGAATGAAGGGCAAATAAAGTTATTCTCTGATTAATGAAAACTAAAAGGATTTGTCACTACCAGAACTACACTCAAAGATTGCCTGAAGCCATTCTTCAAACAGTAAGGAAATTATATTCCTTGTAACAATCCCACACTTAGTCCATTTTTCACATAAAAAAACAAGCTTTCAAAGGGCTTAAGTACCCAATTGACTCAGCTAGTCAATGGTAGAGCTGAGATCCAAACTCAGACTGACTAATTCTAAAGTTTGACTCTTCACCCCTATGCATTGCCAGCTTAAGTTATTTCATAAGATCAAATCTTGTTTTAGAAACGGATATTTTTCTGAATGCATATATAGTAAGAATAACATAAACTAGGCTGTACCATACATTGATGCCCTCAAACCATACAATTTATGTAACTCCATACATGAATTTTATATTCAAGGTAGGATGGGAGACTGCCTTTTGCTTAAAAAGCAAAGCAAAAACAGAGTTTAAAAAATCCTGCTCCAGCCCAGACAGTGTGGCTCAGTGGTTGAGCATCAACCTATGAACCAGGAGGTCATGGTTTGATTCTCAGTCAGAGCACAGGCCCGGTTTGCAGGCTCAATCCCATGTGTGGGGAATGCAGGAGGTAACCGATCAATGATTCTCGCTCAGCACTGTTTCTAACTCTTTCTTTCCCTCTCCCTTCCTCTCTGAAATCAATAAAAACATATTTAAAAAAAAAAAATCCTGCTCCAATTGCATTGTGTCAGAGAGCACAAACCTTTGGTGAGTCAAAGCTATGTAAAACCAGGTATTTGGGTTCATCTAATCCATCCATTGCCCAAGGCAGGGACCAGCTCACTGCCCAGAACTTAGCCCCAGTGCTGGCTTCTTTACCATTAAAGCAACAGTCTTAGGATCTTGCAATAAAGTTCTAATAAAATTCCAAAGCCGGTCTGGAGCATCAGTTATGAGCTCCTCAGTTATGGCACATTGCATCAGCGGTATTTGAAAAACCCACTTTGTATTTAGTAAGTCCCAAATGTTGATGACTAGTATTAACATTATTTTAAAGGTAGAGTTCGGTGCATAAAATTATTGAGAAATCATTTCTTTTAAAAATTTCAAATCCCAGAATGTTATCTTAGCTAATAAATGTATATGTGCAGTTTTAATTTCCAACTCCTTGATGGTGAGGTTTTCTCCACCTTATTCTGTGAATTAATACCAAATTAACCTTACTGAAAATCTTTTTCCTCACTTCTTTTGCTCTTAAATCTCTGGCATGTGTCTCACATGCCCACAATCATATTCAGACCCTCTGACCTTTCTTGCCACCTTAGATTCCACCCCACTCTCACTACTCCCATCAGGTGAGTTTTCAAAATATTTTCAACCTAGTCCTTTTAAACCTAAAAAGTTCCAGTTAGTGCTGATTTGTTGGTAGTTAATATGAGTACAACATATGAAGTATAATTGTAAAAATATTTAGTTAAAATATAAACAGAAATCATTAAGATTTACCAACCACCTATGTGACCGACCTTGAGTTAATCAAATACATTCTGATCTTCCATTGTTTTCATTAATGGTGGGATTACATTAGATGACATAACATTATTTTTATCTTTATTGTTTAAGGCATTACGTATCTTCCCTATTTTTCCCCAATGATGTCTTCTCAACCCCACCCTTGCCCCAGGAGTTCACCACCCTATTGTCTGTGTCCATGAGTTATGCATACAAGTTATTTGGTTGTCTCTTCCCACACTCTCTCACCTTCCATCTGAGATTCAACAGTCTGTTTCATACTTCTGTGTCTCTGGATCTATTTTGTTCATCAGTTTATTTTGTTCATTAGATTCCACATAGGAGTGAGACCATGTGATATTTGTCTTTCTCTGACTGGCTTATTTCACTTAGCATAATACTTTTCAGGTCCCTCCATGCTGTCTCAAAGGGTAAGAGATCATTCTTTAATACTGCATAGAATTTCATGGTATAAATAGATTTTTTTTTATCCCCTCACCTACTGATGGACACTTGGGCTATTTCCAGATCTTAATTATTGTAAATTGCGCTTCTATGAACGTAGGGGTACATATAGTCTTTCTGATTGGTGTTTTGGGTTTCTTAGAATATGCTCCTAGAAGTGGGATCACTGGGTCAAATGGCAGTTGCAAATACAATTTTTTAGGAAACTCCATACTGGTTTCCATAATGGTTGTGCTATTCTGCATTCCCACCAGCAGGGTACTAGTGTTCCATTTTCTCCACATCCTCACCAGCATTTCTCATTTCTTGATTTATTGATGGTAGCATTCTGACAGGTGTGAGGTGATACCTTAGTGTCCTTTAATTTGCATCTCTCTGATGATCAGTGACTTTTAGCATTTCTTCATGTCTCTTAGCCATCAATATGTCCACTTTGGAGAAATATCCATTAAGGTCCTTTGCCTATTTTTAAATTGGATTGTTTGTTTTCCTTTTGTTAAGTTATCTGAGTTTCTTATATATTTCGGATATTAACCCCTTATCAGATGTATCATTGCCAAGTATGTTCTCCCATATGGTGGGCTCCCTTTTCATTTTGCTGATAATTTCTTTTTCTGTGCCTTTTATTTTAATGTAGTCACATTCGTTTATTTTCTACTTAGCTTCTCTTGCCCTAGGAGAAGTATCTGCAAACATATTACTACAAGAGATGTCTGAGATTTTGCTGCCTATGACTTCTTACAGGATTGTTATGGTTTCACAATCTACATTTAAATCATTTATCCATTTTGATTTTATTCTTGTGTATGGTGTAAGTTGGTGGTCTAGTTTCTTTCTTTCTTTGCATGTATCTCTCCAATTTTCCCGACAATATTTACTGAAGAGCCTGTCTTGACTCCATTGTATTCACTTGCCTCCTGTTTCAATATTAATTGAGCATCATGGTGTGAGTTGATTGCTGGGGTCTCTGTTCTGTTCCACTGATCTATATACCTGTTCTTGTGCCAATACCGGGCTGTTTTGATTACAGTGGCTTTGTAGTATAATTTGAAATCTGGTATTGTGATCCTCCAACTTTGTTCTTCTTTATCAGGATTCCTGCAGGTATCTGTGGTCTTTTTTGTTTCCATATAAATTTTTGAAGTATTTGTCCTAAATCTGTGAAATATGCCATTGGTAAGTTAATAGGGATTGCATTGAATCTATAGATTGCTTTGGGTAATATGGACTTTTTTTAATATATTTTATTGATTCTTTACAGAGAGGAAGAGAGAGGTACAGAGAGTTAGAAACATCGATGAGAGAGAAACATCGACCAGCTGCCTCCTGCACACTCCCCACTGGAGATGTGCCTACAACCAAGGTACATGCCCTTGGCCGGAATCGAACCTGGGAACCCTGAGTCCGCAAGCCGACGCCCTATCCACTGAGCCAAACTGGCCAGGGCTAATATGGACATTTTTATGATGTTGATTCTACCAGTCCATGAGCACAGTATATTCTTCCACTTGTGTATATCTTCCACTAACTCTTTTTTCAACATCCTGGAGTTTTTGGAGTACAAGTCTTTTATATCCTTGATTAAGTTTATTCCTAGGTATCTTAAATTTTTATTGTTATTGTTGCAATAGTAAATGGGATTGTTTTTTAGTTTCTCTTTCTGAATTTTTGGTGTATAAAAATGCCATCAATTTCCAGGTGTTAATTTCACATCCTTCTACATTGCCAAATTCATTTATTAAATCTAGCACTTTAGGGAGTCTTTAGGATTTTCTATATACAATATCATGTCATCTGGGAATAATGAAAGTTTTACTTCTTCAGTTCCTATTAGGTTCATTTTATGTTTTCTTCTTCTTTGATCTCTGTGGCTAGTACTTCCAGTACTATTCTATATAATAAAAGGCTAATATGCAAAAAGACTGAAAGGCAGAACAATCAGTCACTATGACATATGCTGACCACCAGGGGGTGCATGGAACATGGTAGGCATTGGCAGGAGGCAGCAGAGCATGGAACATGGCAGGCTTCAGCAGGTGAGCAGGTGAGTGGGGGCACCAAACCAAGGTGGGCACAGGTCACTGTCATCAGGGCAATCCTCTGTTGGTTACTGAAAATTATTTGCTCCACACACCGCAGTCCCACCCAGCGCTTGCACCTGCTCTGGCATTGGCCCCACTTGCACCCACTGCCAGCACCCAGTGCCAGGTTCCAATTGCCCAACACTGTCAGAGGGTGTATGCAGCAGCTGCTGACTCTGATCACCCTTGAGGGCTTCTCCACTTCCCCTTGCTCCTGAGGGGGTGATTGGGGCTGTCAGCTGCTGCTCGCACCAGTTGTTGCACCAACCCCAATCTCTCTGCACCATCAGGGAGTGCAAGAGGAGCCAGTGCCCTCAGTGCATGGGAACAGCAGCAGCGGGGGTGGAGCTGCTGGTTAACAAGGGACCAGGGGCCATGGCAGGAGGGGCCAGGCAGGGACATGGAGGATGGGCCAAGACCTGCCCCTGTGCCCATCACAGCTTCGCGGCCCACAGTTCCTTTTAAGGTACACAAATTCTTGCACTGGACCCCTCATCCTATATAATAAAAGGGTAATATACAAATTGACCCTAACAGCAGAACCACTGGGAATGACTGTCACTATGACACACACTGACCACCAGGGGGCAGATGCTCAATGCAGGAGCTGCCCCTGGTGGTCAGTGCGCTCCCACAGGGGGAGCTCTGCTCAGCCACAAGCCAGGCTGTCAGCTGCCAGCACAGCGGTGGTGGTGGGAGCCTCTCCTGCTTCCTCAGCAGTGCTAAGGATGTCCGACTGCAGCTTAGGCCTGCTTCCTGCTGGCAAGTGGACATCCCCTGAGGGTCCCCAGGTTGCCAGAGGGATGTCTGTTGCCAGCTTAGGCCCAATCCAGCAAGTGGACATCTCCCAAGGGGTCCCAGATTACTAGAGGGCACAGGCAGGGCTGAGAGACCCCCTCTCCCCCACGAGTGCACAATTTTTTGTGAACCGGGCCTCTAGTATTGAATAATAGTGGTGAAAGCAGACAACCCAGTCTTGTTCCTGTTTTTAGGGGAAATTATTTTCGTTTTTGCCCATTGAG
The DNA here is from genome assembly GCA_004026665.1 of Murina feae. Lineage (NCBI taxonomy): Eukaryota > Metazoa > Chordata > Mammalia > Chiroptera > Vespertilionidae > Murina > Murina feae. The sequence continues at coordinate 37,046 of PVJC01010715.1, read as the reverse complement.
TATGATGTTGGCTATAGGTCTGTCATATATGGCATTTATTATGTTGAAGTATGATCCCTCTATTCCCACTTTGCTGAGAGTTTTTATCAAAAAATGACTTAGATTTTGCTGTTTCCATGTCTATTCATATGATCATGTGATTTTTGAATTTCAGTTTATTTATGTATAATATCATGTTTATTGATTTGCAATTATTGTACCAGGCTTGCATCCCTGGAATAAATACACTTGGTCATGGTGTATGATCTTTTTAATATATTACTAGATCCAATATTTGCCAATATTTTGTTGAAGATTTTAGCATCTATGTTCATCAGGGATATTGGCCAGTAATTCTCTTCTTTGTAGTGTCTTTATCTGGTTTTGGAATTAGGGTATTGCTGGCCTCATGGAATGAGCTTGGAAGTGTTCCTGCCTCTTGATTTTTTGGAAATAATTTAAGGAGGATAGCTGTTAGTTCTTATTTTAATGTTTAGTAAAATTTCCCTGTGAAGTCATTCAGACTAGGGTTTTTGTTTGTTGGGAGTTTTATTTTATTTTTTTATTACTACTTCAATTTCATCAGTTGTTATTGGCTTCTTCAGGTTTTCTGAATCTTCCTGATACATTATTGGAAGACTGAATTTTCTAGGAATTTGTCCATTTCTTCCACGTTGTCCAGCTTTTTAGCATATAGTTGCTCATAATATTTTCTTACAATACTTTGGATTTCTGTAATGTCAGTTATTACTTCACCACTTTTGTTTCTGATTTTATTTATTTAAGTCCTCTCTCTTTGTTTGTTGATGAGTCTGAATAGAGGTTCATCAATCTTGTTTATCTTTTCAAAGAATCATATCTTGGTTTCATTGATCTTTTGGTTTTTTGTTTTTGTTTTTGTTTTTTTTGTTTTTTAGGTCTTTTTTTTAGTATCAATGTCATTTATTTGATTTGATCTTTATTATTTTCTTCCTTATACTTACTCTAGGATTTTCTTACTGTTCTCTTTCTAATTCTTTATGTTGTAGGGTCAAATAGTTTATTATTAATTTTTATATAGGTTTGTAGTGCTATAAATTTCCCTCTCAGGGCTGCTTTTGCTGTGTCCAAGAGATATTGGTTGTTGTGTGTTGATTTTAATTTGTTTACAGGAAGTTTTTTTTTCTTGATCTTATTGGTAACGCACTCATTGTTTATCACATGCTATGTAGCTTCTATGTATTTGAATGTTTTTGAGTGTAATTACTATAGTTTATTTCTAATTTTATTCCCTTGCATTCCCAAGAAGATGCTTGATATGATTTCAATCTTCTTAAACTTGTAGAGACTTGTTTTCTGTCCTAACATGTGGCCTATCTTTCAGAATGACCCCTGTGCACCTGAGAAGAACATATATTTTGCAGATTTGGGGTGAAATGTTCTATAAATGTAAATTAAATCCATCTGATCCAGTGTGCCCTTTAGAGTTAATGTTTCCTTGTTGATATTTTTGTCTGGTAGATCTATCCAGTGAAGTCAATGGGATGTTAAATTTCCTTACTATGATTGCATTAGTGTTGATCACTCCCTTAAATTCCCACAGATGTTTTTTTGTTTGTTTGATTGATTGATTGACTGATTTGTTATAATGTTAGGTGCTCCTGTATTTGGTGCATATATATTTACCAGTATTATAAGCTCTTGTTAGATTCATCCCTGTAGTATTATATAGTGAGTTTTGTCTCTTGAGATGGCCTTAATTTTGAAGTCTATCTTATAAAATATGAGTATTTTTACCCCAGATTTTTTTTCATTTTCATTTGCATGGAAATTTTTTTTTCTATCTCTCCACTCTCATCCTGTGTCAGTCTTTTGTTCTGATGTGGGTCTCTTATAGACCGCATGAAATTGGGTCATGTTTTCATATCCATTCATTCAGCTACCCTATGTCTTTTGATTAGAGCATTTAATCCATTTACATGTAAGGTTATTATTGATATGTACTTGTCTTTTACTATTTTAATTTTTTATGCCTGTGTTTCTTTCTCTATAAATTTCTTCCTTTCATTACAACAGTCCCTTTAGCATTTCTTACAGTCTTGGTTTAGTGGCGACAAACCTCTTTAGGCTTTTATCATCTGGGAACCTCTTTATTTCACCAGCTATTTTGAATGATAGCCTTGCTGGATATAGTAATCTTTGTTTCAGTTCCTTGCTTTTCATTACCTTGGGTATTTCATGCCATTCCCTTCTGGCCTGTGGTGTTTCTGATGAAAAATTAGCTGACAGGCTTATGGTAGCTCCTTTGTAGGTTACAAATTGCTTTTCTCTTGCTGCCTTTAAGAGTCTCTCTTCGTCTTTAACTTTTGGCATTTTAATTATGCTGTGTTTGGATTCTTCTTGCTTGGGACTCTCTTAGCTTCCTGAACTTGGGTGACCTTTTCCTTCACCAGGTTAAGAAAGTTTTCTGCCATCGTTTCTTCAAACAGATTGTCTAACCCTTGTTTACTTTCTTCAACTTCTGGTATTCCAATGATGCAAATATTTTTACATAGCATGTTGTTCCAGAGCTCCCTTTAACTGTCCTCCAGTTTTTTAGTCTTTGTTTTTTTATTTTATTTTTTTCATTTTGTCATCTCTAATTGAGAGATTTTTTTCTACCTGAGTTCTAATTCACTGATCCAATCCTTGGCTTCTCCTAATCTGTTGTTTATTCCTTCAAATGTGTTCTTTATTAGTGCTATGTCATTCTTCATTTCTGACTGTTCTTTTTTCTTAGTTTCTAGATCTTTTCTTATGCTGTTGATCATCCTTATAATCATTAGTCTAATCTCTATATCTGATAAATTTCTTATCTTCATTTCTTTTAGCTCTCTTTCTATAGAATTACCTTCTTTTTTCATCTGGGGCTTGTCTTTTTTCTCCCCATTTTGGCTGCCTGTTTGGGTCTGTGTCTGTTTATTAGGTAGATATGCTACTACTCCCAGCCTCTAATGCAGGACAATGTTAGATGCTTTTTGTGACTGGCACTGAGTACCTTGTTTGGCACTACCTGCATTTTTCTGCTGTGGCTGGGTGCTTTGGAAAGGAAGAAGGTTAGCACTAAGGTCTGCTGTTCCTAGTGAGGAGTCCAGAATGAGTTCAGGCAAAGACTCAATGCATCCAGAGATCAGCCTCTGTTTTGTCTGTTATTCTGTTTTTATTAGCCCCAGGCTATGGACCACAGCAAGGCTTAGATTCCACAGGGTGGGGCAAGAGTTTTTCCAACAGGGTGGGGAAATTCCTTTCATCTTCCCAGTCAAAAGTTTACTGGATAGTAAAGGTCTACCAGAAGAGTATGTCATCTTCAATATGAAGGAATAACTCAGCACAGGAAACCTGGGTGGGCTACCTTCTGAGCTCTAACAGCAGAGACCCAAAATCTGGATTCTCCTCACACAGGTTTAGTCTACTCTGCCTTTTCTTTGCTGGATCCAAGATGAATGGCTGCACACAAAATTGTGTTTGTTGGCTCTTTTAGAGGGTGCCTGCATTTGCATCCATCTCTGCCTGGTAGACAGCAGCCCTGCTGCTTTTCATAGCCAGGTGTTGTGTGGGAACCTTCTTCAGTCCTGGTGCTCAGGATTGGGGAGCCCTGCTTGGGGCTTAGACCCCAGAGTTCTCAGTGGGAACCCCCCAAAAAAGCTTAGATATCCCTCCTGAACTTCATTTACTATCTGTGGTAGCCTGGCCAGCCCTTTCACACCTCCACCCTTACCAGTCTCTATGCCATTTCCACTTTTTGTCCTTGGTTATCAGGGTTCTTTCCAGTTAGTCTTCAGTTGATTTTTCAGGATAGGTTTTTTTCTGTATTTTAGCTTTATTTCAAGTTTTGTCCTAGGAGAGTTTTAGTGTAGTTTCTATTTACTCTGCCACCATTTTGGAACTATTTGACTTATAACATATTCTTTGACATCATTGACAAAAACTTCAGTAATCTGATTGCTTATCTAATTTGTGTTTGTTTTATATTCTTTTATGTACACTTGAAAATGTGAACCCATAAATGGTCACTGAATTATCATAATGAGGTTCATCTGTCATTGAGGTTAAGATTGAGAATTTTTGCTCTTGAGGGGCAGAAACTGTGGTATTCTGAGACTATATTTCTTATCATATTGTTTTTGTTGTTATTAAGCAGTGTAATCCTGGAAGCAAAATAAAATGTGGAGCCAAACAAATTGCCTTTCATATTTAGAGGGCAGGCATGCATCTTACTTCACATAGTGCATAACCGAAGTTGTAAAATACTGCTGTAATGTTTTGATGATTCAACACTAAGGGTGCATTGTTTGTCAGAGAGGTGATGTTGACAGAGCTTCCAAAATATAACATATTCTAATTGCATATGGCTTTATATGGGCTCTTAAATATATCAGAATCTGAAACTTTTGGGATTCATTATCCAAAGTTCAAAATTCTGGGGGAGAAACAAGATGGTGACATAAATGCCATTACTCGTTGCCTCTCATAATCATATCAAAGTTACAACTAAAATACAGAATAACCATCATTCAGAATAGCCTCAAATTTGGCTGAATGGAAGTCCCAAAATTGTAAAAGTAAAGAGGAAATCACATTGAAACTGGTAGGAGGGGTAGAGGCATAAAACAGGCTGGTCCAACATCCAGGTGTGGCATTTGTTTTTAACTTAGGGGGTTATCTTGGCAGCAGAGGTCTCCTATGAGAAGCAAGGGTTCCCAGCCCCACACAAGACCCCTCAGTTCAGGGTTCAAGTGTTTGGAAGAGAAGGCCCCATAACTTAGGCTGTAAAAACCAGCAGGGTTTGTGGTTGAGTGACAAAGAAGCTGCGGGAGACCTTGCAGATACTCTTAAAAGGCCGGCACATGTACTTACTTGCACTATCTCCCTCTGAACTCCAGCATGGGGGTTGTGGCTTAGGAAGATTCAGGAACATATGGAGAGGAACTGGATTGTCTGGCATAGGAACAAGAGCTCAGGGGGCAGCTTCTATCTCAGACAGTTGCTCACAGGGTTCATTGCTCCTATGCTAAGACCTCCCACATCACAAAGCTGACTGGCAGACATATCTGAGTCTCCACTGACCTGACTCACATTATTCACTTCATCCTATTGATTCCCTGGGACCCTGCCCCATTGATTTTGCAGCCCCACTCAAGCTGTTTGCAGTGATTTTTCCTACAAATGGCCCATCCTGGCTCAGGCTTCATACTTTGCTAAAATCTCTCAAATAAGCAGCAGCTGGCATCCACATACCCAATACCTACCAATAAGAGGCCCAAGACCTGGCACTAGCAGCAACCTGCCTTGATTCACAGCTTGGCCTCACCTGAGCACTTCAAAGCACAACACAAGTAGCAGTCATCTGCAGATTGCTCTGTAGCTCCTGCTGGGTGGTCCCAGGTAGTGGCTGACTTTGCACCTCCCAGGAGGCTCCAGAGCTAATGCATCTGGTGGACAGCTTCAGACCACAACATATTATAACTTTACACATCCATGAGTGACATACTCAAGAGGCAGACACAGTGAACATAAAGCCCCACTGAAGCAAGTCCTGCTCTATAGGGGTTTCACCTACACAGCAGCTCTTCTGCAATAGTTTCTTCTGGTCTTCTCCACCAATTGGCCTGAGGGTCAATTCCTCCCACTGACACCAATATTAATCAAGACTCAACTACAGTAGGACAGTGCACACAGCCTACACATGGATGCACCTATAGGACACTACTACACAAGGCCACTCTACCAATTCCAGGAAAGATAGCAGCTCTACCTAATACATAGAAACAAACATATGGAAGTAGCCAAAATGCAGAGAAAAATAAACATTTCATAAATAAAAGAACAGAAGAAATCTCCATAAAAAGAACTAAATGAAATGGAAGCAAACAAACTAGTATATATAGAGTTCAAAACAATGGTATAAGTATGCTCAAGGATCTTAATGAGAGCTTAAAGGGAGTTAGTGAGAATTTCACAAACTTTAGTGAGACCATCAAAGATATTTAAAAGGACCAAATTAAGCATACATTAACTGAAATAAATAATAATTTACAAGGATTCAACAATAGAATAGAGAACCCAGAGAATCAAATCAGTTATTTAGAATATGAGGAAGAATAAAATACCCAATCAAAAGAGCAGAAAGAAAAAAATAATACAAAAATATAAAGATAGTATAAGGAGCCTCTGGGACAACTTCAAGAATATTAACATTCACATTATGGTGCTGCCAAAAGGAGAAAAGAGAGGGCAGGATATTGAAAACCTATTTGAAGAAATAATGACAGAAAACTTCCCCTACCTGGTGAAAGAAATAGACTTACAAGTCCAGGAAGTGCAGAGAGTCCCAAACAAGAGGAACTCAAAGAGGACCACACCAAGGCACCTCAAAATTAAAATACCAAAGGTTAAAGACAAAAAGATAATATTAATAGCAGCAAGAGAATAACAGTTAATTACCTAGAAAGGAGTGCCCATAGGACTGTCAGCTGATTTCTCAAGTTTGTAGGCCAGAAGGAAATGGCAATAAATATTCAAAGTGATAAATAGCAAGGACCTACAACCAGCAAAACTATCATTTAGAATTGAATGTCAGATGAAGAGCTTCCTAGACAAGAAAAAGCTAAAGTGGTACATCAGCACCAAATTAATATTACATGAACTGTTGAAGGTTATTCTTTTTTTATTGATTTCAAAGAGGAAGAGAGAGGGAGAGATAGAGAAACATTAATAATGAGAAGAATCATTGATCGGCTGCCTCCTGCATGCCCCACAATGGAGACAGAACCTGTAACCCAGGCATGTGCCCTGACCAGGCATCAAACCACGCCCTTCTGGTTCATAGGTCCATGCTCAACTGCTAAGCCACACTGGCCTGACAAGGATATTCTTTAAGAAGAGTAAGGAAGAAGAAGAAGAAGAAGAAGAAGAAGAAGAAGAAGAAGAAGAAGAAGAAGAAGAGAAGGACACAAATATGAATAATAAAATGGCATTAAATACATATATATCAACAATTTAATCTAAAAATTGAAATAAACAAGAATTCTAATGATCAAAATAAACTGATGAGTAAAATATAACCAAAGACATGGAAACATGGAACAGACTGATTAATCTCAGAGGGAGGGAGTGAGGGGAGGGAGGGAAGAGATTAACCAAAGAACTTATATGCATTACCTATGGACACAGACAATACTATGGTGAAGGCCTGGGGTGAGGCAGGAACTTGGGGGAGTGAGCACTGGGATATTCTCTCAACAATCATAATTTAATACTCTCAACAGTCATAATTTATAAAAAAATTAAAATTCTGGATGGCACAAAGGGATATAATTCGATATTTTAACTCATGAAACAGATCAGATATTTGAACTCAAGAGATGCAGCAATATGTGCAAGGTCTGTATGACCTTTACATAGGATGTTCTAATGAAATCTGTTTTTCCAAATGTTTATGTGTATGCACATTAATATTGAAACTGGACACAAGGGGATCTTAATCCACTCCTTAAGAAGGTGCCACTGACTATTCTTTTTTTTACATATCTCTTCCTTTTTATTTTTAGACATTAATTACAGAAGCTTTTAAAAATAAATTTAATATTCTCTTTTTAAAGAAAAAATGACTTTTCATATGTTGTTATAAAAGGATTGTTCATGCTGTTCTATTAGAATGCAGATGAGAAAATTAAATCTCACAGGCAGTGATCCCTAAGCCCAAATAACTCATAACAGTAAAACTTGGACTAGATCTTGATAATTACACACATTGTTAGATAAATCAGGAAGTATGATATCTCCTAAAAACTAAAGTTAGTTGTTTAGAATAATTTTTCCCTTTATTGATTAAGGTGTTACAAATGTGTGCTTATCTCCCATTGTCCCCCCCAATCCTGCCCTCACCCTCACCCTCATCCCCTGGTGTCTGCATCCATTGGTTATACTTATATGCATGCATACAAGTCCTTTTTTGATCTCTCCCCCTTACCCCATTATTATTCTTGAAGCAACATTGTCTGTTTTTTTTTCATAATAAATGTTTCTTCAAAATAATCTATTTATAATATGCATCATTCTGAGATTACATCCAAGGTTATAAGTATCACATTTGAACTTTAGATAAGTTTAAAACATGTCACAACAGGGTCACTGTTTGATGTTTCCTTGTTCCTCAGAACTCTGCTGTGTGTTAGGTCTGGATACAGGTGGGGATCACAACCAATTACCTTATCACTTATTATTATCTTTGGGTAAAGCTTAAAGATTGGAGGCACCAATATAACAGTTTAGAAAATGCAATCAGTCTATCAATAAATATTGACAATGTCAGATAGCATGCTTTGTGTCAGGAATACACTAGTGAATAAGGCAATTTTTACCCTCATCATAATTAAAATCCATTAGATTTTTTTATTATTTTTTGGATTTTTCAATTTTCCAATGGCAAGTAGCCAAAACTTTTCTCCAATCTTTCTCTTTGCATATTTTTTTTCATTTCTAAAGTCCAGTGTCTACATTTCCCAGGAATTTCAATCTTTACACTCACCCTCAAGTTTGACTTCTTTAGAATTCAACCAACCTAAATTACTTCCCCGTATTTTCAGTTAAGATAAATCTGAGTTGCCTTTGTCACTATGTTTCGCATTAAGTTCAGCTAATTAATTTGATAAAAAGTTTCTACAATAAATAAATCTTCAATTGATATCATAAAAAGATCACCTCTAGCTGTATCAATTATATATTTTTTGCTTTATGTCCTCAATATTTTTTCCTTTTGTCTCACAGATATGATTTGACCTATTATGGTCTCAATTCATCCTTAGACCAATGTGGAGATAGCTAGATCACCCATAGCTCCACCTGTAAATACAGTTTGCATCCTTTTCTTGTATTGTTTCTCATTTCAATGTAATTATCATAAGTAGAGATCCCACTGTAAGATAAGAATTGCAATCATCTCCCCTACGACATGTATAGTTTCCTTCACTCTTGAGAACAACTTTACCTCGAAATATTCCAAGTAAGTTGATGAATTAAACTTTGTTGTCTACATAATGTAAATCATTCACTATTCTTTCTGTTTTATTTTTATTTTATCTCTTCCATTCTTTAAGGTATGATTGAATTATTAACTTTTCCATAAATTGATTATTTCCTTCCTGTATAAATAATAATTTGTACACTATGAAAATATTGGAAATGTAACTTTAAAATATTAGTAACACAGTCAATACAAGGCTACATATTTACTTCAAGTTCAGTAAATATTCATTGACAGAAATTGTTTTTTAGATTTTTAAGAAGATAAATAGGATTAATATGAAAATATTGCCTCAAGTAGCAACCTTTAAGATATTTTGGAATTTCAGAGTAAAAAATAAATCTTAGGTTGGGTGGCAAAAGTCCTTGCTTCTCACTATAATCCATTTTAATAAAAAAGAAAGATAAATGCAGTCAAGATTCTGTTTATGTATGTTTCGTTACTCTAATTTACATAATAGAAAAATACAGTGGTTTAATCTTGACCCTTTCTTTTCAAGCTAATAGTTTATTCAGCTACTCCCAGGGGAATTGCTTTACTTATGTATTAGTCCTTTATATTTTCCATGTATTTTCTCTCTTTTTCTAAAGACCAATTATTGACCATATCATTAGATACTCTTAAAATGTGTTCATTTTTTTTCTAGTTGAGTACAGGTATTAAAAAATGGCTTTTACTGTTGTTCAGTTTCTTCCCAGGTGCCTAAGTTGAAGCTTCCCCTTCTAAATCTCACCACTGTCTGGGAGTCAATGCACTTACTCTCTATTGTGAGAGAGTGATCATAGTTGCCCCAAAGTATTGCAGAAGCAGAAGGATCAGGATCCACCTGGAGCAATTCAGATGAGGCTAGCCAGAGAATCTGTGTACAGTGGGCACCTCCTCCCTTCCACCCTGGTGATTCTCCACTTCTGTGCCTGTGGGTGGTGTGTGGAGTTGTCATTCTTTATTTTCTTTCCTGTTCTGTTGCTGCAGAATAAAATCTGAGTCTTACAGTTTTTTAAAATTTATCTCTATTGTTGAAATTATTACAGATGTCCCCTTTGTTTTTTTCCCATTGACCTCCTCCACCCCGCAACTGATCCTCCCAGTCCTTCACCATTCTGTTGTTTATGTCTATGGGCTATGCATATACACATATAAGTTCCCCAGTTAATCAGTCACCACTCACCCACTCACCCTGCCTTCCCTCTGAAATTTGTCCGAGCCTTACTTTTTACTGAGATCTACCTTGTTATCTCTCAAAAGCTGGTTTGGGAAATTTTTTTAAACATTTTCAATTCTTGTACAATAATCTTTCTTTTTAAAATGTCTTTATTGATTGAGGTATTACATATGTGCCCTTATCCTCCCATTGCCCCCCTCAACCCCTCACTCATGCCCTCAACACGCTTTTGTTTAGGGGTTGTCCATTGGTTAGGCTTATATGCATGCATACAAGTTTTCCGGTTGATCTCTCTCCCTTACCCCCACCCTCCCCTACCTTCTCTCTCTCTGAGGTTTGACAGTCTGATCAATGCTTCTCTGTCTCTGTATCTGTTTTTGTTCATCAATTTATGTTGTTCATTATATTCCATATTTGAGCATCCGCTGCTGCTCATGTGATATTTGAGCAGCCCGAGGAGCTACTGCTACCTAAGGAACAGCCCCTGCATGACTCGATATCTAGATCCATTGGTGAGATAAAAAATGAGTAGACAAAGAAACCCACAAAGGAAAGAAAAAGGGGGATCACCAGAAAAGCAGTTAAGTGAAACATAGGCATGCAATATGTCAGAAAAAAATTCAGAATAAGAGTCATACAGTTCATAAACTGAATGGATGAAAAAATTAACAACTTATGTAAGAATCAAGAAGAAATGAAGAGAGACATAGCTGTGATAAAACACCATGGAAAGTTTCAACAGCAGACTAGGAAAAGCTGAGGACCCAATTAGTAAATTAGAAGTCAGGGAAGCAAAACACACCCAAACTGAACTGCAATTGGAGAAAAAAATTAAAAGACAGGAGGAGAGCCTAAGGGAGTTATGGGGCAATATGAAACAAAGCAACATATGAATAATAGGGGTACCAGAATAACAAGAAGAGGAACAAGGGTTAGAAAACCTATTTGAAGAAATAATGTCAGAAAACTTCCCTGATGTGGGGAAGAAAATAATATTTCTTTTAATACCTATTAATGATGTCTGAAAAAATAAGAACAAGGAAGTGTGAATTTAAAAATAGCAAAACGTAACGTAAAGTCTGGATAATGTGGCTCAGTGATTGAACATTTACCCATGACCAGAAAGTCAGGCTTTAATTCCTGGTCAGCACACATAACCAGGTTATAGGCTTATTCCCCAGTAGGGAGCATGGAGGAGGCAACCAATCGATGTTTCTTTTTCATTGATGTTTCTGTCTCTCTCTCTCCCTCTCCCTTCCTCTCTCTGAAATCAATTAACTAAATTAAACCAATTAAAAATAAAAACATAAAAACATAAGCATTATCTCATTATAGACATAAAACAAATATAGTATTAAACATGGCAGGATGGGGAAAAAATTGTTCCCTTAAATCACATATAGCTATACCCATTTGGGGGTTAACTGTAAAGCTATAATACATAAAATCATATGGCACCAGCTAATTCATATATATCTAATACAATAAAAGAGTAACATGCAAATTGACCATTACCACCAGCCAATTTGCATCAGAGCGACTGTATGCAAATTAACTCAGCAAAGATGGAGGCCAGCAGCTATGGAGCTAGAGCAAACCAGAGGCTTCTGTTGCAACTGCCTGCCTAGGCTGGCTGAGCCTCTGCTCATGGCCACGCCCACCAGCCAATCAGAGCAGCTGTATGCAAATTAACCCAGCCAAGATGGAGGCTGGCAGAGCGGCTCTACACTAGGAGCCTCCTCGGCCGGCATAGCTGTGCCAGGTGTGTCAGCTCAGTGTGGTGGGGGGGGCCGGCCTGGGGCCTCCTTGGGACATCCAGGAGCTCCCGCCCCAGGTCTACTGCCTGGCTCCACCCCCCCGGGGGGCCTCCACCAGGCGTGTGGGAGAGTGGGTCCTCCACGGGACTTGCAGGAGCAGCCATCTTGGGTCCGCTGCCTGGCTCTGCCCCCTGGGGGCCTACTCAGGGGCGTGCGGGAGCACCCGTCCAGGGTCTGCTACCTTCATCTGCCCCCCAGGGGCCTCCACAGGGTGTGCGGGAGCGTCTGCTGCACAGTGCGGAGAATCCGAAGCCAGTTCGCTGCCCGGCTCCACCCCAGGTGTGTTTGCTCAGCAGCAGGGCCCCACCAAGGGATCCTGCACCAGCGTCTGCCCCTGGCTTGCCACCCAGCTCTGTGCCAGGTGTGTCCCCTCAGTGGTGGGGCCCACCAGGCATGTGTAATCATGGGCCCTCCAGTGGGAAACGTCCAGGCCTGCACTCACCAGCCCTCCCACCCCCCAGTGTATGAACCCTGAAGGGGCTGTGGGCAGCCTGAAAATGGCCCTCAACCCCTCACCCAGGCTGGCCAGGCATGCCAAGCAGTTGGACATCCCCCTCGAGGTGTCCCAGACTGCAAGAGGGCACAGGCCGGGCTGAGAGACCCCCACCCTCCGAGTGCACAAATTTTTTTACACCGGGCCCCTAGTATATAAATAAAAGAGTAATATGCAAATTGATCAGCACTTCAAGACACCCAAGACACACCTACCAGCCAAAGCCACACCCACCAACCAATGAGAGCGGCTGTATGCAAATTAACCCAGCCAAGATTGCAGCCGGCAGCCATGGAGCTGAAACAAGCAGGAGGCTTCCATTGCAACTGCCTGACTAGGCCGGTTGGGCCTCTGCTCAAGTAACAATGTTTCAATTATAGAAGCCACAGAGCTGAAGAAACAGGAGGCTTCATTACCTGCCTAGGCCTAGGCTCAAAGCAACAGTGTTTCAATTATACAAGATAAATAAACCCCAGAAATCTGATTCTAGCCAGCCTTGCTGGGGCATTGGGTCAATGGGAGCTATGGGCAGCCTGAAAACGGCCCTCAGCCCCTCGCCCAGGCTGGCCAGGCGCCCCAGTAGGGACTCAAACCCTGAAGGGACTGTGGGCAGCCTGAAAATGGCCCTCAACCCATCACCCAGGCTGGCCACACCCCGATAGGGTGAGGGTCCACACTGGGGTGCTTGGCCAGCCTGCAAACAGTCAACAGCCCTTCACCCAGGCTGGCCAGGCACACCAGCAGGTGGACATCCCCTGAGGGGTCCCAGACTGCAAGAGGGCACAGGCCAGGCTGAGGCTCCCCCCAGAGTGCACAAACTTTTGTGCACCGGGCCTTTAGTATATATATATATATATACTACATTACTCCAGCTCTGTGGCCACCACCATCTTAGTTGAGTTCATTTGCATACTTGCTATTGCCTTGTGCATATTACTCTTTTATTAGAATATATATATACTAGGGGCCCGGTGCACAAAAATTTGTGCACTCGGGGGGTAGGGGTCCCTCAGCCTGGCCTGTGCCCTCTTGCAGTCTGGGACACCTCAGGGGAGATGTCCACCCACTGGCATGCCTGGCCAGCCTGGGGGAGGGGTTGAGGGCCATTTTCAGGCTGCCCACAGCCCCTTCAGGGTTCATGCACTGGGGGGTGGGAGGTCTTGTGAGTGCAGGCCTGGACGTTTCCCACTGGAGGGCCCACGATTGCACACACCTGGTGGGCCCCCACTGCTGAGGGGACACACCTGGCGCAGAGCTGGGTGGTGAGCCAGGGGCAGACGCTGGTGCAGAATCCCTCGGTGGGGCCCTGCAGCTGAACAAACAAACTGGGGTGAAGCTGAGCAGCGGACTGGCTTCAGATTCTCCGCACTGTGCAGCAGACACTCCCGCACGCCCTGTGGAGGCCCCTGGGGGGGCAGATGAAGGTAGTGGACCCTAGATGGGTGCTCCCACATGCCCCCGAGGAGGCCCTTGGGGCAGAGTCAGGCAGCTGACCCAGATGGGCGCTCCTGCATGCCCCGCAGAGGCCCCCCAGGGGGCAGAGCCAGGCAGTGGACCCGGGTCGGGTTCTCCTGGATGCCCCAAGGAGGCCCCAGGCTGGGCCCCCCCCTGAGCTGATACACCTGGCACAGCTATGCCAGCCACGGCGTCTCCCAGTGCAGAGCCGCCCTGCCAGCCTCCATCTTGTCTGGGTTAATTTGCATACAGCTGCTCTGATTGGCTGGTGGGCTTTGTCGTGAGCAGAGGCTCAGCCAGCCTAGGTAGGCAGTTGCAACAGACTCCTTTGGTTTGCTCTAGCTCCATGGCTGCTGGCCTCCATCTTGGCTGGGTTAATTTGCATACAGCCACTCTGATTGGCTGGTGGGCCTGGCCATGAGCAGAGGCTCAGCCAGCCTAGGCAGGCAGTTGCAACAGAAGCCTCTGGTTTGCTCTAGCTCCATGGCTGCTGGCCTCCATCTTGGCTGGGTTAATTTGCACACAGCCGCTCTGGTTGGCTGGGAGGCGTGGCTTGGCTGGTGGGCGTGGCTTAGGTGTCTCTGGTAACGGTCAACTTGCATATTTCCATATATATATATATATATATATATATATATATATATATATATGTATGTATATATCTTACAACAGCCCCAAAGTATATGTCCAGAGACCTTTGCAAACCTCCAATTTTTCAAATACCACTAAACCATATAATTTCACTCATAAAATGCAGTAAGTATAAACAAACAATTGCAGAGACCCCATTGTACTCTTACTGATTGTGTAAACTCAAGTCCTATATAAAGCTAATAAAATAAAGTCTTCCACTAAAACACACACACAGCATTATATCACCCCATATCAGTTTTACCCAGGAGCTCACCTGAATTGAAAACTGTAATGAATGAATAATTATGACAATTTATGTCTAATAGATTTCCCAGCACATTTTTTCTGCAATAGGCTACATTTTTGTGCTTAACAACTTGCTTCTTTTTACTCCTTTTCATTTCTTGAGGTGTTTCTCCTAAAGTAAACATGCTTAAGTAACAAGGTAGTCTTCCATACCTCCTGTTACATAAAAAACAAATAACAACAAGAAGAATAACAACAAAAATACTTCTAATGTTCTTTGTTCAGCTAATGGTTGATCCCTGGTTGAATTAACACCTCTCAATGAAAATATATACCCAAGACCTTGTTATTCCTCTAAAATGAACACCCATCAATATTGATATATTCTTTGCTAAAGAATAATTATAAAAACAGGAAATAACAAAAATGAAATTTTGACAGGTAACATTTGATGACGATAATGCTAGAATGACACTCACCGAGGATACCACGCCAGGACTTCAGAAGAATGGGATTTTAAGCCCTTCAGGATTGAGTGGTAGTTGATCAGCAAAATAATCTAGTTCATTGTTTCTTCCTTGTTTTTCGCCTTTAAATATTTACTGGCTATGTTAAAGTTGTATCTAAAAAATTTGAACAGAACATAACTATAATCACACACAACATTAGAGGCAGGGCAGTTACCATTTTACTCAAAATTCATAGCTCAGATAATAAAAGGGAACAGGTTTCTAAAGCAAGAAAAGAATAGCTGTCTAAGTAGAGTAAGGCCACTTGTCAGTCTGAAATGATACACATGGATAATTGAAAGAGATGTCTCCAGTGTTGCCTATAACAAAGAGAGCAAGTTCATAGTAAATGTGTAGACTCTATATGAAGAATGAATAAAGCGTTTTCATATGGACTTGGTAAACACATGAGTTAATTCTTAAGGATAAGTCATGTATATTAATTTTCTGATTTAAAGAGATATATTTTATGGTATCATGTTGATTATTATAGAATATGTGAAACAAATAGAAAATGATAAAGCCACATTTGGTGATACTTGCTTTTAGAATTGCTATACCAGTTTATGCTTCTAACGGTGTATCTTCTATTTTTCACATCTTTATCAACTAAATATTGGCACGTTTAAAATTTCTCAATCTGGTGAATGTGAAGTTACATCTCATATAAATTTCTTTTTCTGTAATAATACATCTTTTATGTTCATTGGCCTTTTTATTTGCTCTTCCATTGTCTGTTCGTGTCCTTTGTCGATATTTCAATTGCATTGTGGGTCTAGTTCTTATATTCTTCTATGTATTCTTTTAAAATATTAAAGTTTTACTCTTACAACTTTATGTTGCTTAATAAACCTGGAAATCATTTTTAGTTAACTTTATCACTATATTTTTTTCAAAAAGAATAAACAGTTATTCTAGCATCATTTAAAAAATCTCTATCCATTCCCTATTTATATGTAGTGCCACCTCTACTGTGTATCAAGATTAGTATATGCATGTGTATTTGGACATCCTTTTATCTTATTTTCTTCTTTTGCTAATTCATGTGCCCACACCATACATCTCAATTACTGTAGATTTATGATTAGCCTTGACATGGGTAAGGCAGAGCACCTTATATTGTTCTTCAGAATTTTCTTAGATTACCCTAGTTCCCTGTTTACATGTGAATTACAGGCAAACTTTATAAAAATCCCCTTTTAAAAATTGTAAGAATTCTATTTGGGTTCTATTGAATTTAATTTGAAAGAAATGACACCTTAATTTTCGTTCTTTTGTTTTAATTGTGCTATACTATATTGCTTGCACTTAACATTAATAAAAATACTTCTAAAACTTTAGATTCACTTTTCATCTAGCTGCAATATATCTTTTAATAATTATTTGTATTGATTTTATTAGTTAATAAAAATTATTGGTTAATAAAATTATAAGGGTTGCAAGTGTACAATTCTATCATACATCACCTGTATATTATATTGTGTATTTACCATCCCAAGTCAAGCCTCCTTCCATCACCAATTATCTACCATTTACCCTCTTCTACCTTCCCTCTCCAATCTTTCATACATGGACTGCTTCCAAATTTGCCTATTATAAATAACTAGAGGCCTGGTGCACAAAATTCGTGCACCGGGGGGAGATGTCTCTCAGCCCTGCCTGCACCCTCTTGCAGTCTGGGACCCTTCGCTACTTACTGCCTGCCTACAGTGGGCTGTGAGCCCAGCTTCTAGTTGAGCTGCACTCCCCCTGTGGGAGCACACTGACCACCAGGGGCAGCTCCTGCATCGCACATCTGTGCCTTGGGGTCAGTGCACATCATAGTGACTGGTAGTTCCACTGGTCCTTCTGTAGTTTGGTAGATTTGCATACTAAAGTTTTATTATATAGGATGCTGATATGAACATAGGGGTGCATATATTCTTTCAAATTAGTGTTTTGGATTTCTTAGAATATATTCCCAGAAGCAGGATTGCTGGATCAAAATACAGTTCCATTTTTAATATTTTGAGGAAACTCTATACTCTTTTCCAGAGTGGTTACACCAATCTGCATTCCCAACAGCAGTGCACAAGGGTTCCATTTTCTCCACATCCTCGCCAACATTTGTTCTTTGTTGATTTCCTGATGATAGTCATTCTGCCAGGTGTTAGATGATATATCATGATTGTTTTAATTTGTATTTCTCTGATGATTAATGACATTGAACATTTTTTCATATCTATTGGCCTTCTGTATGTCTTCTTCGGAGAAGTGTCTATTCAGGTCCTTCGCCCAGTTTTTAATTGGATTGTTTGTTTTATTGGTGTTGAGTTATATAAGTTTATTTTATAAATTTTGATATTAACCCCATATCAGATGTATCATTGTCAAATATGTTCTCCCATTCAGTGGGTTGTCTTTTCATTTTTAAAATATTTTTGTTGATTTTAATGAGAGAGGAGAGGAGAGAGGGTAAGAGAGAGAATCATCAATATGAGAGAGATATATTGACCAGTTGCTTCCTGTTCACAACCCCAGTGGAGTCAAACCCATAATCTGGCCCTGACTAGGAATCAAACTGTCAACCTTTCAGTGAGTGGGATGACTCTCAACCAACTGAGCTACACCAGGCAAGATGGGTTGGCTTTTCATTTTGCTGTGCCAAAACATTTTAGTTTGATATATTCCCATTTGTTTTGCTTTTTCTTTAGTTTCTCTTGACCAAGGCAATCTACACTAATAAAAGAGAAACATGCAAATTAACCATCACTCCATCACTCCACCCCTCCACTACAACCACCAGCCAATCAGGAGAGAGTATGCAAATTAACACAAATAAGATGGTGGCAGCCACAGAGCTGGAGTGAGCAGGAGGCTTGAATTTCCTCTGGTGATGGAGGAAGCCAAGCTACCCATCTGCCCTGGCCGGCCCTGGGCTCCACTCAAGGCTACAAAGTTTCAATTATAGAAGATAAATAAAATCCAGACACCTGCTTCCAGCAGCAGGTGCCTTGGCCTTCTTGGGTTACTGGGGGGCCTGGCCAGCCTTAAAATGGCCATCAGCCACTCAGGCTGGCCAGGCACCCCAGCAGGACCCCCTGAAGGGGATCTGTGCAGCCTGAAAATTGCCCTCAGCCCCTCAACCAGGCTGGTCACATTCCCATGGGGTGAGGGTCCCCACTGGGGGGTGTGACTAGCCTGCAAACAGCCAACAGCCCCTCACCCAGGCTGGCCAGGCACCCCAGTTGGGATCCCCACACTGTAGGGGCTGTGGCCAGTGTGAAAACAACCCTCAGCCCCTCACCCAGGCTGGCCAGGCACCTGAGCAGGACCCCCACTCTGATCCAGGACACCCTTCAGGGTAAACCAGCTGGCCCCACCATGCACCAGATCGCTATCCTATATAATAAAACGGTAATATGCAAATTGACCCTAACACCACAACCATTGGGGATGACTGGTCACTATGACACACACTGACCACCTGGGGGCAGATGCTTAATGCAGGAGATGCCCCCTGGTGGTCAGTGCATGCCTACAGGGAGAGCTCTGCTCAGCCACAAGCCAGACTGATGGCTACCAGCACAGCGGTGGTGGTGGAAGTCTCTCCTGCCTCCTCAACAGCGCTAAGGATGTCCAACTGCAGCTTAAGTCTGCTTCCCACTGGCAAGTGGACATCCCCCAAGGGCTCCCTGGCTGCCAGAGGGATGTCTGACTGCCAGCTTAGGCCCAATCCCCCTGAGAGTGGACCTAAGCCAGCAGGTGGACATCCCCTGAGGGGTCCCAGACTGTGAGAGGGCACCAGCCGGGCTAAGGGACCCCTCTGAGTGCACAAATTTTTGTGCACCAGGCCTCTAGTATAGAAGAAAAACTAGTGCTACAAGAAATGTTGATATTTTACTGCCTATGTTTGCTTCCAGTATTTTTATGGTTTCAAGTCTAACATTAAAGTCTCTAATCCAGTTTGAATGTATTTTTGTGTATGCTGTAAGAATGTAGTCTTTTCAGTTGATGTGTACATGTATTTATCTGTTTTATGCCAGGACCATGCTGTTTTGAGTTCTATGGACTTATAGTATAGTTTGATATTAGGTATTGTGATTCCTTTGACTTTGTTCTTTCTTAAGATTGTTGTTGCTATTAGGGGTCTTTGATGATTGCAGAAAATTTTTTGGAATATTTATTCTATTTCTGGGAAACAGGGCATTGGTGTCTTGATAGGAATAGCATTTACTTTACAGAGTCATTTGGTTAGTAAGGATTTTTTTTAGTTTTTATTTTATTGATTTTTTACAAAGAGGAAGGGAGAGGGATAGAGAGTTAGAAACATTGATGAGAGAGAGAAGCATCGATGAGCTGCCTCCTGAACACTCCCCACTGGGGATGTCCCTGCAACCAAAGTACATGCCCTTGACCGGAATCGAACCTGGGACCCTTCATTCTGCAGGCCGACACTCTATCCACTGAGCCAAACTGGTTAGAGCTGTAATAATATTTTTTAATAATGTTAACCCTTCCTATCCATGAACACAGAATGTGTCCATTTACTTGTGTCTTTTTCAATTTATTTCTTCAATGCCTTATAATTTTCCAAATACAGATCTTTTACATCCTTGGTTAAATTTATTCCTAGGTATTTTATATTTTTATGCAATTTTAAATGAGATTATTTTCTTAGTTTCACTTTCTGATGATGCATAAAAATGCAACTGATTTCTGAGTATCTTTTTTGAATCCTGCTACTTTACTGAATTCATTTGTTAGTTCTAGTAGACTTTTGGTGGGCTTTATAGAGTTCTCTATATACAGCATCATGTCATCTGTAAGTACAGTTTTACTTCTTGCTTTCCAATCTGAATGCCTTTATTTATACTTCTTATCTGATTGTTGTGGCCAGGACTCTCGGTATTATCTAATATAATAAAAGAGTAATATGCAAATTAACCATCACTCCAAGATACCTAAGCCACGCCCACCAGCCAATCAGAGCAATTGCATGCAAATTAACCCAGCCAAGATGGCAGCTGGCAGCCATGGAGCTGGAACAAGCAGGAGGACTGCCCTGGTGATGCAGGAAGCTAAAGTTCCTGTGTGCCTAGGCTGCTTGTGGCAACAAAGTTTCCACAACAAAGTTTCAATTATAGAAGATAAATAAACCCCAGAGACCTGCTTCCAGCCTAGAGCTCAAGGAAACTCTGGGAGCTTGAGTTGTCAGGGGCAACGCGACCAGGGCTCCAGTTAAAGCAACAAAGTTTCAACTTTAGAAGTTAAATAAATTCCAGATACCAGTTTCCAGCCAGCCTCGGTTCAAACAGCCATCAACCCCTCATCCAGGCTGGCCAGTCAGGCCAGTAGGGCCCTGAACCCTGAAGGGACTGTGGGCAGCCTGAAAATGGCCCTCAGCCCCTCACCCAGGCTGGCCACAGCCCCATGGGGTGAGGGTCCCCACTGGGGGAGGGGTTGGCCAGCCTGCAAACAGCCATCAGCCTTTCACCCAGACTGGCCAGGCACACCAGCAGGTGGACATACCCAGAGGGGTCCCAGACTTTGAGAGGGCACAGGCTGGGCTGAGGAATCCCCCGAGTGCATAAATTTTTGTGCACCGGACCCCTAGTGTTGAATAACAGTGGTGAAAGTGGACTTCCTTGTCTTGTTTCCAATCTGGAGGGATTGGCTCTTGTGTTGTTTTTTTTAGCCCCCTCCCCCCTTTGTAATTGAGTATTAATTGCTATTGGCCCATTTTTGCTTGGGATCAACCCTCAGGCTAACTAAATGTGAAGATCAGCTGAACCACATTGTACAAGCTACTCTTCAGGTGCTGACCTTGTGAAGCAGAATTCGCCTCAGCTGGGTCTGGTGTCTAAGGTGATTTCTCTCTCTGAATATGCCGCTTGTGAAGCTTAGATTGGATCCTGCTCTCATATCTGAAGCTTCCCACTGATTGTGTTGGTTCTGCAGCCTCTTGAGCGAGACTCTTGAGAGGGATTGGTGCAGGCCACTATCAGGTGCTGCCAATAGTTGGCTCTGGGAAACCTATTTGTAGTTACAAAATGATCTCTTTGTTGGGCCTGGTTATATACAGGAAGGGTTAAGCTGTGCACTAAGGCCTGCTTTTACTAGTACCAGGCCTGGGGGCAGGTCAGCAGAAGTCCCAAGGCGCCTTGAGATCTGCCTCCACATGCCAGCTGCCTGAAAGAGCTTCTGGCGTCACTCGGATTGCATAAGGTAGGTTTCTCAATGAATCACCAGATAGGGGCGAGTGGTGTTCAGTTTGATACGGGTTCAAACTCGGTACCAGTGATGGGTATGTGGCTACTCAACAAAAGTCCCAAGTGTAGCTACCCCACTGTCTGAGTGCCGGCAGACCTTTGTGTTGAGGTGGGGTATCAGAGACTTGTGGGAGTGACACCAGCAGTGTTTATCTGGCACAAACAAACCAGGATTTGGCTATGAGAAGGGAGTGGTCTGCAACAATCAGGCATGCAAGGGAAAAATTGCCTTTGTTCCAGGGCCACACATCTCAGTCCGTCCCAGATTCTGTCAGGAGCTCGATCTCTGCAGAACAGACCCCCCTGAGGTCAGCAGCGTGGGGTTAGTGTATCTCCCATGAAAGGGAGGCACCAGTGTTATTCACAGGAAAGTGGAAGGAATGTTCCCTTCCCCCAAACACCACACAATCAATAACACTCCCTGCGTCTTCCCAGACCTTTATACCCTGGCCCTGGCAGCTGACTCCCCAGCAGGGTACCAACTTTGCAGTGTGGATGAAGGGGAGCCCAGAGGTGGGTGGGGCTATTGCTTTCCTCTAGTCCACTAGTTCTCAACCTTCTGGCCCTTTAAATACAGTTCCTCATGTTGTGACCCAACCATAAAATTATTTTCGTTGCTACTTCATAGCTGTAATGTTGCTACTGCTATGAATCATACTGTAAATATCTGATATGCAGGATGGTCTTAGGTGACCCCTGTGAAAGGGTCATTCGACCCCCAAAGGGGTCGCAACCCACAGGTTGAGAACCGCGGCATCTGATGGTATAATGAGGGGAGTATTCCACCCAAAAAAGATGATATCTAAGGTATGGAGGTTCCTAATGGCTGTTCCTTCAGTTTTGTTGTCAGCCAAAAATCTCAGTCTCTACTCATGACTTTAATCTGCTCTGCTCTCCCTTCACTGGAGCTCTAGGTGAGTGGCTGAGAATATTTTGTGTGCAGGTCCTTTAAGAAGGTGCCAATGTCTATTTCTTCCTTTATTGCTCCAGAACTATGTTGCTGTCCCCGGAATAGCAATCCAGATGTAGATACTTCCCGGGCATTTTGGGGTTCCTGCCTTGTGGTGATTATTAGAGATACTGAGGACTCAGTACTCAAGTCAGTTTCCTGTGGGCTGCTTCTGCCATCATGCTGTCTTATTTTTTCTTTCTCATAGTTCTAGTTTTCTATAAAGATGGAGCCTTAGGCAGGAGGTCAGCAAAATTTTCAAGAAATCTCTCCTTTCAAAAATAATTACTGGGTAGACTTGTACTTTAACCTATGACTTCAAGAAGTGAGCTGAACTCTGGCTCCTCCCTGACATCTAAAGAAACCTAAATGCAGGGCACTGTCAGTCTGGGGAAAAGAGCCTATTAGGCCTGAAGCAACTGTGTGTGATTCACAGAGGTGCAAAGTTTGTTCTAAGTCCTGTTGTGTTATTATGTATTCTTCCCTCTTATATTTTCTCTATCAGTGCTCTGTGTTTTAAACACGTTATATGTGTCAAGGCATGACATTGTCATGCCATCTGAACTATATTGGATTTATTGTTTTATATTTAATCTCCTGGTATTCATTAACTTCACAAAGTCAATTGAAATTAAAAACCACATTCAGATATATACTTCTAATACATTGATAGTAGATAAACCAGATCATTATGTTTTAGGGGACAATGTATCTATATTATTGTAATACACTAAAAGTAATATAAAGGCTTTTTTTGTCTCAGTTTTCTCTATCACAGAGAATAGTTTCCACATTTAAAAGTGTTTAATAACTTTGCAGGGATTTGAGTTAATATAGGTAAACCTAGCTTAAATGATTTTGCTTTGTCCTTCTCAAACCCCCATGGCTCACCTATTAAAGATGCATCGAATTGCTGCTTTTAATGTACCTACATCACCCTATAAAATAAATGTCAATTAGTCCTAGAGGACTAAGACTAATGTATGTATGTGCTATGTTGTTGCTTTTTTTTGGCAATTTTTTTATTATACTCCTGTCATCCAGCATGATACCTGGTAATCATACCTACAAATATTAATTTAAAAATGACCATTTAGGAGGCATGGAGACATAAACAGAACTGCAGTGCCTTGAAAGATATCATCAACAAAATAGGCTGGCAATCATTTTTTTAAATAAATAAATGTATGAAATGATAAGCACAGAAAAACAGAATGGATTCTAACAATACGTAACAGTAAACTAATATTTCACAGATTTTCATTTAAGCTAGTACAAAAGTGTTACTAGTGATTTGATGAATTTCCCAATACTTATTGATATAAATATAATAGAAACTGTGGATATTTTATTTTGTATTTTCAAACAATAATGATTATGTCTTAAAGAGCTACCTACTAGTTTCAGGATTTATTATTTTTCTCTTCTCTTTTTCCTGCTTTTAATTTTTATGGTTTTTTGAAAATATATAACATGAAGATTTTTAACTAGGGCAATGCCATTGTCTATGATATTGAGAAATGGATAAAAGAGTGTGAAAATTCATTCATGTTCAGTGTTTGTGTTTTAGGAGTGTAGCACTATTGCTTGAAGAAAAAGAAACATACCACTGTAGAAAATCAAAATTATTTTTTCTTTAAAAGGTATTGCTCATTACACACCTATTATTGTGGCTAAAACCTAAATGCCAACAATACCAAGGATGTGGAACAACAGGAATTCTCATTTGTTGGTGGACATGCAAAAAGGTACAACCACTTTGGAAATCAGTTTAGTGATAGCTTAATAACCATACATACTCTTATCTTATGATCCAGCAATTGCACTCCATGGTATTTAATCAAATAAGTTGAAAACATGTCCACCAAAAAAACTGCCTAAAATTTTTTAATGCAATCCAGGGTTACTGGAGGTGTTTTTAAAATTCTTTATTGTTTAAAATATTACATATGACTCCTTTTTCCCCCATTGACCTCTCCCCGGCCATTTCCACCCCCTGGCACATGCCCTCACCCCTCTACTGTCTGTGTCCCATGGTTATACTTATATGCATGCATAGAAGTCCTTTGGTTGCTCTCATACCCTCTCCTCCCCTGCCTTCCCTCTGAGGTTGGATTGTCTGCTCAATGCTTTTATGACTCTGGATCTATTTTTGTTCATCGGTTTATGTTGTTCATTATATTCCACAAATGGGTGAGATCATGTGATATTTATCTTTTTCTGACTGGCTTATTTCACTTAGCATAATGCTCTCCAGTTCCATCCATGCTGTTGCAAATGGTAAGAATCCTTTTTTACAGCAGTATAGTATTCCATTGTGTAGATATATCACAGTTTTTTAATCCACTCACCTGCTGATGCCTACACATGTTTATAGCAGCTTTATTCATAATTTATCAATCTTAGAAGCAATGTGATTATTCAGAACTAAAAAGAAATGAACTATCAAGCCATAAAAATACATGGCAAATTAAATGCATATTACTAAGTGAAAAAAGCCAATCTGAAAAGGCTACATACGTATGATTCTAACCACATACCATTCCAGAAAAGGCTATACCAGTGGTTTCCAACCT
Organism: Murina feae; assembly: GCA_004026665.1. Classification (NCBI taxonomy): domain Eukaryota; kingdom Metazoa; phylum Chordata; class Mammalia; order Chiroptera; family Vespertilionidae; genus Murina; species Murina feae. The sequence goes on along the minus strand of PVJC01010715.1, from coordinate 11,933 downwards.
TTTATTGGCTATGCCCTACCTAAACATCTCTAAAATCCTGATGCCTCCCCCACCCTCTGTGACATATAATTCTTGTTATTTAAAAAGCGAACTACTATTCACGTGGAGAAAGCCTAAAAGACCATTACCTTGGTCTAAACAAGCTTCCAAAGAACATGGCATCCATGAAAAAGAAAAAGAAAAGAGCAAAAGGATAGTTGAAGTACTGAGGAAAAATCATTAAGAAACTGTTGGATAATAATATGTAATGATATGAAAAAATTCCAAATGAAGTTTCAAATTACAGTAGAGAACTGAAATGCATAAATATGTCACAACATACATTTATATACTCTATTTGAGGCCCCTAGAACCATAAGAAATGCAAAAAAATCACTTTTAATAACTCATTCTGAAATTGTCCCTCTTAAAAATCAAATTCCTGCCCTATGGGCCATGTGCCCCACATTGGTAGCCACTGGGATAAACTATGGAAACAATTAAAGGGTCAGTACTTGAAAACAGTTGAGGGGGGAAAGGGATGAGTACAGAGGATTTTTTTGGCAGTGAAAATGCTCTCTATTCTCTTATAATGGTGGGTACATATTGTTATACTTCTGTCAAAATCCCTAAAACGTATCACACCAAGAATGAACCTTATGTAAACTACAGGTGATCATGTATCAATGTAGGTTTATCAACTATAATAAATTTACCACTCTGGTGTGGGACATTGATAGTGGGGGAGGCTGGGCACATGTGGGGTAGTCTCTGTACTTTCTCTTCAAGTTTGCTGTGAACCTAAAACTACTCTAGGAAATAAAGTCTATTAAAAATATTTATCAGGACAAAACATGTTGTTTTAAACACAATTTTAAAACTTGGTCAATATAGTACCATATGCTCCTGAGTGGAAAATAATTCCTTTGAAAGTGCTTATCTTCAAACATGTATCTTAACTAATAAAAGCATAATATTGAAATTAACTGTTTCTCCGGGATGGGGTAAGCCACGCCCAGCAGCCAATCAGAGTGACTGTATGCAAATTAGCCCAGCCAACATGGAGGCCACCACTCACGGACCTGAGTAAATGGCAGCTTCCATTGCAGCAGGAGTGAAAGTAAAACTGCAGCCCACTCCCCTTATCCTAGCTCAAGCAAAACACATATTTGCAACAAAATAACAATCATAGAATCCTCAGGAGCTGAAGGAAACAGCAGGCCTGGCCTAACCACTAAGAGTAACATTGTCTCATTATAGACACCGCGAGGTGAAGCGGAGAGGAGGCTTCGTTACTAGGAGGCCTCAGCTTAAAGGAACAGCACATCTATTATAGAAGATAAACAAACCCCAGAAACCTGCATCCAGCCAGCCTTGCTGGGACATTGGGTTAATAGGAGCTGTGAGCAGCCTTAAAGCCTGAAAGCGCCAATCAGCCCATCACCCACGCTGGCCACAACCCATTGGGGTGAGGGACGTTACTGAGGGGCTTGGCCAGCCTGGAGACAGCCATCAGCCCATCACCCAGGCTGGTCAGGCATGCCAGCAGGTGGACATCACCAGAAGGGTCCCAGACTGTGAGAGGGCACAGGGCAGGCTGAAGGACCTCCCGAGTGCACAGAGCGGCTGCAGGGCGGAGCAGTGCAGGACCCAGGACCGATGAGTGGGAAAGAGGCACTGGGGGTCGGGGGCCTGCTTGGCAGCTTCCCAGGCCCTTTGCGGGGCACTGGGATGTAGGAAAGCAAGGCAGCAGAGTACCGGTGAGTGAGAAAGAGGCAGCGGGGGCATCTCGGCCTGCTTGGCGGCTGCCCAGGCCCTTTGCGGGGCACTGAGGAGCAGGAAAGCAAGGCTGCAGGGGCCGGGGTCCTGCTTGGTGGCTCCCCAGACCCCTTGGCAGCACCGGGGAGTGGGAAAGGAAGGCAGCAGGGGACTGGTGAGTGGGAAAGAGTCGGCGGCCTGCTTGGCGGCTCCCCAGGCCCTTTGAAGGGCACTGGGGAGCAGGAAAGCAAGCTCTTAGGGGGCTGGGGGCCTGCTTGGCAGCTCCCCAGGTCCCTTCTGGGGATCAGGGAGCAGGAAAAGGCTGGCCTGACCACGAGGTGGGGTTTTCCCTGCTTTCTGGTGGCTGGAGGAAGATGGGTAGTAGGCAAGCTTGGGAGGCAGGCAGCACCCAGCCCTGGCCACAGCTCAAAAAAGAGAACAACATGCAGAGGAGAGCAAGAGTCTAAGAGATCAACATAGAGGGGGTGCCTGCTCCAAGCCTGGGGGCAGGACCCCAGCAGGTAGACACACACAGAAGGACTTCTCTCAGCCTCAGATGTGGCTGGGGGCAGGTCCCCAGTGGTGAGACACACACACACACACACACACACACACACACAAAAGGTGCCTGGCAGACTGGGGCCATCATAGGACATCTACTGAGGGGTTCCAGACTGTGAGAGAGGGCAGGCTGAGCTGAGGGACCCCCCCCCATGCACGAATTTTGTGCACCGGGCCCCTAGTATTTAAATAAGACTTGTCCATATTAAAGAAGGAATTTTATTTTTTTCCTTCTATATACATTCAATATGATAATTAATTCAACCTGGAATTATTCTGGTTGCTATTCAAAGCCTCATACATGTTTCTTAATTTGTCACTTGTTCCTCATACCACATCTTAGCTATTTAAAACAGTTACAAATGTCAAGAGAGTCCGCCGAGCATGAGTCTTAATTGAATATTTACTACATAATACAATTAAATTCGGAATAAACCGTCAATGGCAGATGATCTATCAGTTATGAGCATAGCTTTGTAGGGGTAAAGGCTTTGGAATGCTATATAATAAAAGGCTAATATACAAATTGACCAGACTGCACAATGACCATTTGCTATGATGCACACTGACCACCAGGGGCAGACACTCAATACAGGAGCTAACCCCTGGTGGTCAGTGAGCTCACAAAAGGGGAGCTCTGCTCAGCCACAAGCTGGGGTCATGGTTGGTGAGTGCAGTGGCAGTGGCTGAAGCCTCTCCTGCCTCCACAGCAGCACTAAGGATGTTTGACTGATGGCTTAGGCCCACTTCCTGCACAGGGAAGAGGCCTAAGCCATCAGTCAGACATCCTCCCAGGGCTCCCAGACTGTGAGAGGGTGCAGGCTGGGCTGAGGGACCCCCTGAGTTCATAAATTTCATGCACTGGGCCTCTAGTGTCATTATTGATAGTATTACAGATATACCCCATTTTACCCCCTTTGACCAACTCCACTAGACTCCTGCCCAACCCCAGGCCCTCATCACACTATTGTCTGTATCCATGGGATTTGCATGTATGTTCTTTGGTTAAACTTTTCCCATCCCTTCCACCCTCCACCCCTGAAGAGATCTGTCATTCTCTTCTATGCATCCATGCCTCTAGACCAGCTGTTCTCAACTTGTGGGTTGCAACCCCTTTGGGGGTGGAACGCCCCTTTCACAGGGGTTGCCTAAAACCATCCTGCATATCAGATATTTACAGTATGATTCATAGCAGTAGCAACATTACAGTTATGAGGTAGCAACAAAAATAATTTTATGGTTGGGTCACAACATGAGGAACTGTATTTAAAGGGCCAGAAGGTTGAGAACCACAGTTCTAGACCTATTTTGTTCATCAGTTTATTTTGTTCATTAGATTCCACACAGAAATTAGATCATGTGGTACATGTCTTTCTCTGATTGGCTTATTTCACTTAGCATAATGCTCTCCAGGTCCTTTCATGCTGTCTCAAAGGGTAAGGGATCCTTCCTTTTTACAGTTGCATAGTATTCCATGATGTAAATGTACTACAGCTTTTTTATCCACTCATCTACTGATGGGCACTTGGGCTGTTTCCAGATCTTAACTATTGTTATTAACACTCTTATGAACAAAGGCATGCATTTAGTGTTTCTGATTTGTGTATCAAGTTTCTTAGGATCTACTCCCAGAAGTGAGATCACTGGGTCAAATGGGAGTTCCATTTTTAATTTTTTGAGGAAACCCCACACTGTTTTTCATAATGGCTGCACCAGTCTGCATTACCACCAACAGTGGACTAGAGTTCCCTTTTCTCCACATCCTCACCAGCACTTGTTGATTTATTGATGGTAGCCACTCTGACAGGTATAAGATGATAGCTCATTGTAGTTTTTGTCTTTCTCTGATGACCAGTGAAATTGAGCACTTTTTCGTATGTCTCATGGCCACCTGTATGCCATCTTTGGAGAAGTGTTTATTCGGGTCTTTTGTCCATTTTTTAATGGGATTGTTTGTCTTCCTGGTGTTGATTTGTGTGAGCTCTATGTATATTTTAGAAATTACACCATTATCAGATATGTCATTGGCAAATATGTTCTCCCATAGAGTAGGTTTCTTTTTCATTTTGTTGGTGATTTGGCTTTCTGTGCAGAAGCTTTTTAGTTTTATGTAGTCCCATTTGTTTATTTTTGCCGTTGTCTCTCTTACCCTAGGGGATGCATCGGTGAAAATCCATCTATGGGAGATGTCTGAGATTCTACTGCCTATGTTTTCTTCTAAGATTTCTATGGTTTTACAACTTACATTTAAGTATTTTATACATTTTGAGTTTATTCTTGCATGTACCAACACCATTTATTGAAGGTACGATCTTTTCTCCATTGTACCCTCTTGCCTGCTTTGTCAAATATTAATTGACCATCTTGGAGTGGGTCAATTTCTAGGATCTCTCTTCTGTTCCATTGGTCTATATGCCTGTTTTTATGCCAGTACTAGGCTGTTTGATTACAATGGCTTTATATTATATCTATATCTGGTATTTTGATATCTGGTATTTTGGTTCCATATAAATTTTTCGCATACTTGTTCTAGACCTGTGAAATATGTCATTGGTATTTCAATAGGGATTGTGTTATATCTATAGATTGTTTTGGGTACTATGGGCATTTTAATAACATTAATTCTTCCAATCTATGAACATGGTATATATTTCCACTAGTTTGTATTTTCCTCTATTTCCTTTTAAAATGTCTAATAATTTTTATGAGTACAGGTCTTTTTCCACCTTGAATAAGTTTGTTCCCAGGTATCATATTTTCTATTGTTGTTGTTGCTCAGTATGTTGTTTTGTGTTTGATCAAAACTATAATTAGTATCAGAAATTTGGTTGGTTTTGTTATAATTGATTATTCGTTTTTGGTGCAGGTAGTTCTCAGTGTGAAAGCATTTTTAAACATTAACAATGTAATTCTGAACTGGAACACTTTGGTGTTGTTATATCTCTGAAAAAAAATGATGTGTAAAACATTAGGGCAAATCTTTTAAGGTGAGTTGACAGGATGACAGTACAGTTACTAACAGTTTAGACTACCACAATGTACAATGTAATGAGCCATAATACTATTATTTTTCACTGTAGAATTTTAATGCAGTGCTTTGTACAGTTCTTAAAATATCATGCATAAGACATTGTGCTGAAACAATAGCGAGTTGTATATTCATAGTGTCATTAGAAGCCAACAGTCTAATAACTGTAGAAACAATGAAAAATTTTCATCAGATTCTTATGGAAACTGGTAACAAGAATAACTGTTGTGTAAATGATCCCATGTCTGAAAGGCATTCTAGCTAGATCTGTAGATTGCCTCGTTTGATTCTTTGTGCTGCTGGGAATATCTATAAATACAACTGGAGCGAATAAGGCATTCGTTGCTGTGGCATCTTTAGTGATAGGATAATTCTGTTTTACTCATCTTCAGTGTCTAACAGAAAAAAAAATGCATTCCCCTGATACTGAATTGACCACTAACTAAATGTGAAGGAGAACAGGAGGCTTGGAAGAATAATGACTGTACAAAATAGGATATTGAACTAACCGTCCTATAGGAGCAATTCAAAAGAACATGCCTCTCTAATACCTTAGATTTGTTTCTTTTCAATAGGACTTAATCTCATCATCATGATTACTGGCAGATGGAAAACTATCTCTTCTTTTCAAATATTAATACAAAGCAGCAAAGTATAAGAATTGAATGATGAGAGTGCTATATTGCATGTTTGATAGTGTATATGTGGCTTAATTTGTTGGAATGAACCACCACTGGAAAACAGTTCTGTGAAGTAATGCCATTTACTCGCCTTATGAACATACAGAGCAATTCTGTTGGATCACTTAGAATGGTGAGCTTATCAGGAAAATCACATTGGTTTGAGCAAAGAACTCCTCTGACCTTTCTAAATGAAAATAGCATTATGCTAAAAATAATTGGTGAAAGGACCATTTCTACACACATTTTTTTTTTTTTACAACCAACTACCAAATTAAAAAGGAACTTTTATTTTTTATGTTAGGAGTGAGACAGTGTTTTTCTGTGTTGTTTTTATTAAAGGAAATGAAAGTGGTATTTACATTAAATGCAAATAGCACCCTCCTTGCAGTGAGTGTTTCTCAGAAATGGATACCTTTTCCTACCTCAATCTCCAGAAACCCCTTGATCACACCAAAACAGCTGCTATGGCTTTTTGAAAATTGGAAAATTACAGGTAAGTTATATTTAAAAACTGAATTTTTTCACATATTACAAAATGGTGTCTGGGGATATCTTCAAAATTTGTTACTCATTTCTATATTTATAAAGGGGCTAAAGACGTCTAGATGTAGCTTTATATTAATGCTGAAGAAATTCATTTATAAGAATAAGAAAAATAATAGGTTTGCATAATCACACTAGCACAATACTGTATCTCTTATTAAAAATAAAACCTTGCATTTACAATTTAATAAATTAAAATCTAGAGTGAATAATTTGAGTAAGGTACACTTATTAATCATTTATTTTATCAAGCGTGTTTCTCAAACCAGGTGTGATTTCAGGTGAAACAAATAAACAGGGAATTTCATAAACATTTATATCTAAAAGCTAAAATTAAAATATAAATATATTTTTCTGTAGAGATGAGACAGACATAAATTTTTACTTGAAAAGTCAGTTTCTATTTTAAATCAGAATTAATGTGGTTTATGGTTGATTTAAAATAGGAATGTTATATCTCTTTCCATCTTGGCACAAAATGAAATGAGTTTGAAGGATTTTAATTAATTACATAAGGTAGGAGCCAGATTTTTCTAGAAAAAATATTTAGAGAAATGTAACCATGCATGAAGCTTGAATAGTGTTACCATCAAACACAAGCATAATTTCCTCTATTTGTGTGGCTGTTGAAAACTAATATTTTAACATCAAGTACTATCCATTATACTGTATTACTTCATGATTAGTAACGGTTTTGTCCTTCACTTCTACCTAGCATATGTGTTCATATTTTAAACCAGACCAATAATATCTGAAAAGAAATGTGCTACTGTATCCACATAATACAACATGCTGGCCTGTATATACAGATAACAAATAATTAGACAATTCAGGGCACATGATACATTTATATTTTTATATAAAATTGTGAAAAAACTTTTTCTTGATTGTAGATATAAATATAATGGAGCGTAACTGGGCTTGTGAGTCTGTAAGTAACCCAAAGTGCCACCAAATCTAAACTCTCATTCAAACATATAATTGAACAGTCAATTATGAAAGGAATAAGTACAGTCCTACTAACATTGCGAAGTTATTTTTCCCCCTTGGTACATATAATCACCAAGAAGTTAGTCTTGAGCTAGGATTAATTTAACATGGGAAGACATGGGATGATTTTATACATCATATACAAGTCCTAAAAGAATGAGGATTATAAGATAGAAGAGAGTTCATCTGTGATGGCCTGATGAGGTCTTTTGAATCCAAATCGACTGAACAGAGAAAACAGTAGTAGACGTTTCAAATGCGATGTCATGTTTTACAGAGGTTTCTGCCACCTGAAACTTCGTATCATGGCCTTCTAAGAAGGCAGATGTGCAGATTAGTTTGTTGAATAAGTCCCACCATTTTCCTGATAGATACCTCAGTTAATAAAAATTATTAATATGTGATCATGGTATTTTATTGAACCTTTTAAAAATGTAGCATTACACAAAATCAAAGAAGTTAAACATATTAAATGATTTAACTAAAGATAGAACTCTTCAAGGTAGGCCACAAAAAAAAGAGTTAATAGAGGTGGAATTCATTTGAGAGATCATCCAATCTGTTTACAGTTGAGAAAATTGGGGGACCAGAGAGGTTAAGTGACTTGCCTAAAGCTTTTAAGTTATTAGAGCATCAAAACCAGGCATACATCCTGCTTTCTTAGTCTTGCTATCAGTGTTCTCTCCACTTAAAAAAATAAACTGTGTTTGTTATGCAGTTACACTTTTAAGAAGGTGATTATATACATCTGATTTATATCATCACATTTGACTAACATTAAACTATTTTTAACAACAAGCATTTATAGAATACCTTTTCTATTAAATTATTTCTCTATTGATTTTATTCAGTGCAGTAGTGATATTTATTTGGAATTTTCCATAGGTATTTTTTGAGGTTTGTTAAATATGAGGTGATTACAATGACTTAACTAATGACATTTGCCCAGGGTTATAAGATTAAATTTTACTTGATAGTTGGTAAATGTCTGCTCGTTATAAAAAATGTCACACCAAAAAATTTCTTTGACTATAGTGCCAAATGTAGCACTTACTGTACATTCTCTGTTTATTCATGAGTATATATGAGACTTTCAAATTTAACAATACCTCCATACCATGAAATATCATGAGTAATAGAAAGATACTATGTAAGAATAATTATATGATATGATTGAAAAAATATATAAAATTCTATTTTATAGGTCAATGTACTTCATAAATAATTCAGGTATCTTATAAATTCTTAAAGAAATTATTATCATGTAAAAATTATTAAAATATCAATAGATTTTTATTTTTAATGAAATAAAAAACATAATCCAAAACTGACTTTGTTCCTCAACCTTGTACAAATTTTGGGTTTTTCTAACCAAATTTTAATAACCAGTATTATTTTATCTATTTACCCCAGCATCCAATGTAAATATTTTTAGGATGTTGATAATTGTTTTGTTTGTTTTTTTTCTGATTTATCCTTTCTGAGAAGCATCACATAAAATAATGAGTTTAAAATTATTTAATATTACAATTGACTTCAAATAATATGTATCATCTCCCCACTAATATAAAAGTTGTATTATCAAAATCTATATCAAAATATATGAAAAAGAAAAAAAAACTAAGGGAGGAACTAAAATGTTCTTGTCTAGGACACATGGAAAAATTTGATAACTATCTTTGCATATATCTAATCTACCCCCATCCCCCAAATGTTATGATGATGATAAACTTCAGAATCTGTTAATGTAAAATTCTTAATTTGATATATCACATCATTATGCAATTCCATGATTTTTATTATAATTTTAAGCACAAATATTTCAATTCCATTTTAAAAGCACTAAGTTGTCACTAAAAGTAAAGATATTCACTGTGAAAAAAATTATAAGTTCCAGACAAACAGATGTGATAGGAAATAAAGAAAATGTATAAATGTAATTAAGCATTACCAGCACTGCTGAAATCAGGTTTACAAATAGGTCAAGAATATGTACTGGAGTATATTTTCAAATATTCAAATGTAAAAAATAAAAAAAAAATATTTGATTTTAATGAGATTTTCTCATTAGTTTTTACAAAATAATGTTTACTTATATAGAAAGGAATATAAGATGCATTTTAAAATGGATAGTTTCTCATTAAAGTGCAAATGTTATTGGATATATCAAGAGTTTGGTATGAAAACTATCTTTAAAATATTAATCAAGAACCATTGCTAATTAATGATGGGATTTTCTGGTTGTCTCTGTGAATAATTACAATTAAACTAGCAAAATTAATAAGTAAGAATGATAATCTGAATAAAGTTTCAAAAATGTCATTAGTGCTTTATGGATTTATTGGTTTCCCTGACTAGAGGAGCACTAGAGAAACTGGTATTTTTAATGTGTGACCATTGACATCTGTTGTGAAAGGTCAAGATTCCACTGGAATTTTAGCACATAAACAGGGACATTCACATCAACTCTTTCCAGGTTTTCTTTTGCCAAGGATATGTGTTCTGTTTTATGGATCAGAAGTAACTAAATGTATTTTTTTTTCAGTTTAACTTTCAGCACATCTGTAGTCCCCAACAGTTTAAAAATCAGTCATTGGCAATTTCTTAGTTCCACTGTGAAATGACAGACTTACCTAATCTTAGCATTAATGAATGGATGCATTCTTTCACTTCACTTTCTATAAAACTTGTCTTTCAATGATTTCCTCATTCTGTTTAACCGGTGGAAGTGGTTTTCTTATTAAGTAATTCTTATCAAGATCTAATATGTCTCAATAAAGTTATACATTTCCATTCATTAATCGTGGTCCATGTCAAGCTTCCAGTTCAATTACTCTTTGCAGGATGTACTTGACATGTAAATACTACTAGTATAATGGGAACAATAGGATTTGGATCTTCTCTTGATGTTCAATATTTCTAGTTTCAGTTTCTTTTTCTCATGTCCTCATTTTCAACTGATTCAGAATTAGAAATGTCCAACTAAATCATAAGAGAGGTCATCTATTATTGGCTAAAATGAATCCGGGGCACATTTAGCATTGTTCCTGTCCAAGTACAAACACACAAGGATATTTTTCCATATTTTTATGCATGAATACAAATGACCAATCATGGATTATTTTCCTTATGAGGAAACACCTAAATAACATTAAGTTAAGCTAAAGTATTGTCTTCAATATGACAATCTTTTAAATGTGTGTGTATGAGTGTGTAAACCTGTACATTTTGTTCAACCTCAAACCCCCATGAATTCTCAAAAAGGACCTGTTCTTTTTAATGTCAATATGAATGTCACATGTATTTATTTTTATCTTTAATTCCTTTATTGGTTAAGGTATTACAAATGTGTCCTCATCCCCCCATTAACCCCCAACCTCCCACTCATGCTCTCACCCCCCTGGTGTCTGTGTCCATTGGTTTGGCTCATATGTATGCATACAAGTCCTTTGGTTGATCTCTCTCCCCCTAACTCCCACCCTCCCCTTCTTCCCCTCTGGGGATTGACAGTCTGATCGCTGTTTCTCTGTCTCTGGATATGTCCCTGTTCGTCAGTCTATGTTGTTCTCTATATTCCACAAATGAGTGAGATCATGTGGTGTTTATCTTTCTCTGACTGGCTTATTTCACTTAGCATAATGCTCTCCAGTTCCATCCATGCTGTTGCAAATGGCAAAAATTCCTTCTTTTTTACCACAGTGTAATATTCCATTGTATAGATGTACCATAGTTTTTCTGGAGATAGTTAAAGGAAGGATGTAAAACACTCATTTTTAAATGTCTTGCCATTAATAAGATTTCATGTTTGGGAAATACAGAAGGAATTGTGAAAGGCAGAGACAAAACAAATAAGTGACTATTAATGAAGAGAGGGTTATAGGCAAAAAGGGAAGGCAACTTGAGACAAAGAAGGCAAGTGGGCAGTTATGATAAAAAGAATAAAATAATTGATTTAAAAATTGTCAAATTCCTCCCTGATAGCTACCTTGATATTTGTTTTATGCTTGCTTGTATAAAAACAAAAAACAAAAAACTCTTCTATTTCTTTCCTTACATAAATTGTTTCTCTGTACCATGCCTCTTAGATACTAGAAAACCCTGTATATATGACCAACATCAATATATTTATTTATACTATATAATAAAGAGGTAATATGCAAATTGACCATCACTCCAACACACAAGATGGCCACCCCCATGTAGACACAAGATGGCGCAGGGAAGGGCAGTAGTGGGTAATGAGGGCAGCAGCGGAGGCAGTTGGGAGTGACCAGGCCTACAGGGGAGGATAATTGGGGAGGGACCCAGGCCTGCAGGGGAGGGCAGTTGGAGGCGACCAGGCCTACAGGGGAGAGGAGCTGGGGGGGACCAGGCATGAATGGGAGGGCAGT